>MDKI01196569.1:0-89456 GCA_005239505.1 Nicotiana paniculata
GCGCCCGGATGAATAGAGTACCGGGAACTATGGGCCTCCTCTAAAATCAACTCTAGAATCCCAGCAACATTGGGCACACAAACTAGACCCTTCAATATCAAGACACCATCATTATCTAAGGTCACCTACTTGGCACCTCCGCGATGCACCATGTCCCTAAGGACACACAAATGGGGATCATCAAACTGCCGATCACGGATACGCTCCAATAATGAAGAATGAGCGACCGTACAAGCCAACACTCGACTAGGCTCCAAAATATCCAACCTCACAAATCGATTGGCCAAAGCCTGAACATCCAAGGCAAGCGGCCTCTAACTAACCGGAATAAAAGCAAGACTGCCCATACTAGCTGACTTCCTACTCAAAGCATCGGCCACCACATTGGCCTTCCCCGGGTGATATAAGATGGTAATATCATAATCTTTCAGCAACTCCAACCACCTTCTCTGCCTCAAATTCAACTCTTTTTGCTTGAACAAGTACTGAAGACTCTTATGATCAGTGAACACCTCACACGGCACGCCATACAGATAGTGCCTCCAAATCTTCAGTGCGTGGACAACGGCTGCCAACTCTAAATCATGCACTGGGTAGTTCTTCTCGTGAATCTTCAATTGCCTCGAAGCATAAGCAATGACCTTGCCATCCTGCATCAACATTGCATCAAGCCCAATACGGGAAGCATCGCAATAGACTGTATAAGGCCCTGAACCTGTGGGCAAAGCCAATACAGGTGACGTAGTCAGAGCTGTCTTGAGCCTCTGAAAGCTCGCCTCACACTTGTCCGACCATCTGAACTGGGCACCCTTCTGGGACAACCTAGTCATTGGGGCTGCAATAGATGAGAACCCCTCCACGAACCGACAATAATAGCCTGCCAATCCCAAGAAACTCCGAATCTCTGTGGCTGATGCTGGTCTAAGCGAGTTCTTGACTGCCTCAACCTTCTTCAGTCAACCTGAATACCCTCTGCTGACACGACATAACCCAGGAATGCAACTGAACTCAACCAGAACTCACACTTCTAAAACTTTGCATAAAGCTGACTATCCTTCAGAGTCTGAACAACCACTGTGAGATGTTGCTCGTTCTCCTCTTGACTGCGGGAGTATATCAATATATCGTCAATAAATACTATCACGAACGAGTCCAAATAAGGCTTGAACACTCGGTTCATCAAGTAAAAGTTGATGGGGCATTCGTCAAGCCAAACGACATGACTAAGAACTCGTAATGCCAGTACCGAGTGCGGAAAGCTGTCTTAGGGACATCGGATGACCTAATCCTCAACTGATGGTAGCCAGATCTCAAGTCTATCTTCGAAAATACCCTGGCACCCTGAAGCTGATCGAACAAATCATCAATCCTCAGCAGTGGATACTTATTCTTGATTGTAACCTTCTTCAATTGCCGCTAATCAATGCACATCCTCATCAAACCATCCTTTTTCTTCACAAACAACACTGGAGCAGCCCAAGGGGAAACACTGGGTCTAATGAAACCCTTCCCAAGCAAATCCTGCAATTGTTCCTTCAACTCTTTCAACCCTGGCGGGGCCATGCGATACGGCGGAATAGAAATGGGGTGGGTGCCCGGAGCCAGATCAATGCAGAAATCAATGTCCCTATCGGGTGGCATCCCCGACAGGTCTGAAGGGTAAAACTCACGAAACTCACGAACCATGGGCACTGAATCAATAGAGGGAACCTCAACACTGGAATCGCGCACATAAGCCAAACACCCCTTCTCGACCATGCACCGAGCCTTCACGTACGAAATAACACTGTGGGTAAAATGACCAGGAGTTCCTTTCCACTCCAAACGGGGCAAATCTGGCAAGGCTAAGGTTACCATATGGCATGACAATCCAGGATGGCATGATATGGGGATAACCAATCCATCCCCAATATAACATCAAAGTCAACCATACCTAAAATCAACAAATCAACAAGGGTCTCAAGACCCCCAATCACCACAACACAAGAATAATGGACACGATCGACCACGATAGAATCACCCACTGGTGTAGATACATAAACAGGAATACTCAGTGGATCTCTAGGCATGACCAGGTATGGTGCAAAATAAGAGGAAACATATGAATACGTAGACCCTGGATCAAATAGCACTGAAGCATCTCGATCACAAACCCGAATAGTACCTGTAATGACTGCATCTGAAGACTCAGCCTCTGGCCTGGCTGGAAGAGCATAACATCTGGGCTAGGCCCCACCACCCTGAATCACATCTCTGGGACGGCCGGCTGCTAGCCTCCACCTTTGCCGGCCTAAGCTCCACCTCTATGACCTCTACCTCCACCTCTAGCACCTCTACCCCCACCTCTAGTTGGCCAGGCAGGCTGTGGAACACCTGGTTCCTGTACCATGGCATGAGAACCCTGATGCTGAGAACTACTTGATGCTTGAGGGAAAAACCTGGCAAGGTGACCCGGATCTCCACAAATGTAACAAGACCTCGGCTGCTGAGGGAACTGAATCTGACCCTGTCGACCTGAATAACCACCCGGAAAACTCTAATGTTGCGGTGCACTGATAGGAGCTGGTGGCGCACTGTAAGGCTGTTGATCAGAATAGTGTGGCTGATAACGACGACCACCCGAAGTACCAGGGGAAACCTGAAGGGCTGAATGAAAAGGTCTGGGAGGATGACCTCTGCCAAAAGAATCCCTGCCCCCAGATGAGGCTCCACTGAAATAGCCGAAATGACTGGGCCTCTTGTCAGCCCCCTGACGACCATCCTGTGACAGAATCACCTCAATCCTCCTGGCCACATTGTCCGCATCCTAGAACGATATGCTTGTACTTGACTCTCTAACCATCTGAAGTCTGATAGGCCGGGCCAATCCCTCAATAAATCTCTGAACCCTCTCCCGATCAGTGGGAAGAATCATAAGAGCATGCCGGTCTAGAGTGATGAATCTGGTCTCGTACTGAGTGACTGACATAGATCCCTACTGGAGACACTCAAACTACCTCCGGAGGTCCTCTCTCTGAGTAATGGGAAGGAACTTCCCCAAAAATACCTCTGAGAGCTGAGTCCAAGTCAAAGGTGTAGATCCAGCTGGTCTGGCTAGGCAATAATCTCTCCACCAACTCTTGGCTGCGCCTGATAACCGAAAAGTAGCAAAGTCAACCTCGTTGCACTCCACTATGCTCGTGTTCCGAAGAACCTTGTGGCAGCTGTCCAAATAATCCCGGGGGTCCTCTTATGGTGAACCAGTGTAAGTAGCAGTAAATAACTTGGTGAACCTGTCCAGTCTCCACAGAGCATCTGCTGACATAGGCGCTCCCTCTGCTACCGGTGCTGCAATACCCGACTGAGCTACTCGGGCTGGCTGAGATGCCGGAGTCTGTAATTGTGGAGCTAGTTGCTCTGGCACGCAGGCGGCAGGAGTCTGGGCACCTCCCCCATCCTGAGAGACGGCTGGTGCTATAGGAAGAAGAGCCACCTGTTCTACACTCTCCATGAGTCCGACTTGATGGACAAGGGCGTCCTGAAGCACTGGGGTAGCTATGAACCCCTCTGGGACTTGACCTGGTCTAGCTGGGACTGCCGAAACTGGGACCTCCTCATCAGACTCGACCTGAGGGTCCTCCACTCGGGCTGCTGCTCTCGGCTGAGCCCGACCCCGACCTCGGCCTCTAGCACGGCCTCTTCCTCGACCTCGACCTCGACCTCGACCCCGAGTAGGAGCTGTAGCAGGAGTGTCAGGCTGCTGAGCGGAACCAAGGGAAGCACGCGTCCTCGCCATCTACGAGAGAATAGAATAGAAACTCAATCAGTACTCAGAATCATAGCGCACGACAGAGAAGAAAAAAATATGGAGTCATCCTAACTTTTCAGCCTCTGGGGATAAATATAGACGTCTCCATACCGATCCCTCAGACTCTACCAAGTTGTCCGTGGGTTGTGAGACCTAAGTAACCTAGTGCTCTGATACCAACTTGTCACTCCCCAAAATCCCACCATCGGGCCGTGATGGCGTCTAAGGTTGAACTCGCTAGACAAGCCAACGTATATGAATAAACTAGCATATTAACACAACTATAATAGGATAGACTAAACAGTTCACAGTTTAACAGCGGAAATAAATATGGTTCCAAGCTAAATAAGGGAAACATAATACAACACGCGTAAACTTTCCCAAAACCTGGAGTCACAAACTCACGAACTGTCTAAGAGTGTTAAATACAAGTCTGAAAGAGAATACATGTCTGCCTTTGAAAGTAAAGGAAAAACAAGACAGAATCAAAGACGAGGGGATGGAAGAGACGCCAAGGCCCACGAACGCCAGAGGGTATACCTTGAAGCCTCTATGATGAGATGGAAGACACTCCCACTAATGATGTCCTCTGGGTCCGGCTGCGTAATCTGCACAACATAAAGAATTGCAGGTGTACCATCAGTACAACCGACCCCGCGTACTTAGTAAGTGCCTAGCCTAACCTCGGCGAAGTAGTCACGAGGCTAAAACAAGACTACCAAATAAACCTGTGCAGTTCAAATAAATATATATATATATATACATATATGCAACGGATAAGAAACATAGTAAGAAAACAATGAATAAAAGAAGGAAGACATGATGTGGGGAGATAACAGTTTCATATAGAAATCTCAATAAGGAAAAGAACGACAAAGCAAGCATATCAATAAGGACAAGAAATCACAAACTTGCACGGCATCACCCTTCGTGCTTTTACTCTCATCCTCACCAAGACAAGTGCATGGCATCACCCTTCGTTCTTTAACACTCTTCCTCACCAAACAACAATCACAACCAATGGCAAGGAGGTAAACAGAACAGAAATAGGAATCCCGGCAAGGGAAAAATAACTAAACTAGTAAATCCCGGCAAGGGTAACATCAAGTAAATAATTAAATCCCAGGAAGAGTAACATCAATTAAACAATTAAATCCCGGCAAGGGAACATCTCAAAAACTCTTTCTCTTTCTTTAACTTTCATTTCCATGATTTATTCTATCACTTGAGCCAACGCTCCAAAGGATGTAATATCTCATAATTCTTCATTATTCATTTCACAATTTGAGCCAATGCTCCAAAGGATGTAATAGCTCATAATTCTTCATTGTTCATTTCACAATTTGAGCCAATTCTCCAAAGGATGTAATATCTCATAATTCTTCATTATTCATGTCACAATTTGAGCCAATGCTCCAAAGACGTAATATCTCATATTTCTTCATTATTCGTTACAATTTGAGCCAATGCTCTAACAGAGTTTACAGGGTACAATTCCCTTCAAATATTCTTCAGAACATATAGAAATCATCAATTAAGCATGGAAATTACCACAAAATCATAGTATTCACAATATAAGGACTCACAGTCATGCTAGACACCAGTGTATAGATACTCGTCACCATCCCTATACATCGTATTTGACAATCAGCATGTAAAAAATTATACTCAACTCATATTCCCTCAAGCTAAGGTTAGACCGAACACTTACCTCGTGTCCAAAGTATAGATATCAACCCGAAACCACACGTTTGTCACAAGTATCCGACTCCAAATGGCCCAAATCTATTCAAATAAATTTCATACCGTAAATAACATCTCATGCAACTGATTCTACTATTCAATTCAAGGTTAAGGCGCAAAATTTGGTGAAATGACCAAAATGCCCCTCAGGCCAGCATCTCGGAGTCGGGTAAGTTTTACATTTTCAGAACCTTCGAACTCTCATGAGTCTAGCCATATAAATATCTCTCAAATCAGAGGTCAATCACCCACTCAAACACCAAATTTAGAAAAAAAAACAAGTTCTACCCAAAACACCCAATTTCACCCATGAAAATCTTTGATTTTAAGTTGAAAACATGTTAAATGATGTTAATGATTGAAACAAATGAGTAAAAAGCACTTACACCTGATTTGGAAGAGTCTTGTTCATTGGAAAAATCGCCTAAGAGTGTTGAGTTTGAGAAAATATGAAGTAAAAACTCGGTTTTGTACAGGGCAGGCTACTTGTTGGCATCGCAAATGCGAACACCCCTGACATGGAAATTGCGAAGCTGGCTTCGCATTTGCGATCACTGTACATAACACACGATTATTATACAACTTAAATAAATCTTAACATAAACTTCTTATCATGTGAAGCACCCTAGTCTCACCCCAAAAGTTCATGTGATAACATTCCCAACTTGTCGACTTTCGACGAAACTTATTTTCTTCAATTTCTTTAGCTTCTAAGCCTTCCAACCCTCTAGTTAATTGTTATTCATGATTATAAATACTTATAACCTCCACGATAATATGATTATCTTACTTTTTTTACTTTTAAAGATGATCTCATTTTTGAGCTTGCATCAATCTACTTACAACATACTCTCACATACGAAAATATGGAGGCGTAACATCATTCCCCCTTTGAAAAATTCATCCTCAAATGTTGGTTTATGCTCTTATCAATCTCATAACCTACACTCTTATGAATACTTTAATATTTCTCGTGTTATCTAGGCAATTTTTCTGTTAATAAATTTAAAGGCCAAGTAATTCCCCCCTTGAGGCCTATTTCTTGCACCACGACCTGTGGTCGGAATTCTTCCAATCTCACAACTATTTCTACCTTCTGTCATGCAGCCTATACGACTCTGCACTTGTACGCGCGTTTGCGCGACTCTCCTCTTCTTTTTCCTCAGCTTCTAGCCAATCTCTAAGCCTCACTTTGAGAACATATACTGAGTTATGACAAGTTGTTCCTCCGGCTATCTATGGGTATACTGAAGTTCTTCTCTTGGTGCTTTTTCAAACATACGACTATTGCTATATTCTCTTTCATATCCTCAATTATCTGTCCTTATGTCTTTACTGCATCTAGGTAGGTCATACTACCATAACTTACTTCGATTTATTATTACCAAGGTCTGCTACCTAACTCCAGGTTACTCTCTCGCACCTTGTCCTATATGTATAAATCTAAGTCCTTTAATGCTTCCTCATTACAGTTTGTCTTAACAACGGCAGCTTAATCTCATCTCATACTTTGGAACTATTATCCAACTATTGTTGATTCACCTTAATGGTGACCTATAGTCTACCTCTAATAACTTGAAACCTCTTATATGCTACATTGTCACTAGGGCTCACGTCTCATCGAGGAACATGTGAAGTTATTCGCCTGATTGATCTAAGGAAGATACTACACTTCAACAACCGTAGTTCATAGAATCTCAACCTGATTCATCTTACGGGGGTATTCTAATCCCGTGCAATTCATGAAATTCCTTCTCTTTGAATCATTACTCAATCGAAGGTCTAAACATCATCATCTGATCATTTGTCACAATTACTCTTATTTTACTACCTGGGTAGCATTCCATCTAAATTATCCTAGCCTTAAACTCCTCTGAGTTCATTCAGGCTATACAGATCTTTCTATAACTTGCAAAAACCATCAACTCTCTGATACGAACAATGAACAAAAACACATATAGCAAAATACGCGGAATCAATAATAAGAGCTAGACCTACAATTGATTGGGAGAACAAGAACCAATTTATGTAGCCTAATTGCATCTATGGACTCAATCAATTGTAACCCTAAGCTATGAAAACCCTCAAGAGATTGGCAACTATTGAAAACCCGGATAAAGTAATTAAGCAATTAAGCATTCACTACTAATTGTTCACCAACTAAGACTAATTTAGCACTAATGAAAGCATAAACAAAGCAATAAAGAATTAAAGTCAAAAACAGAAATGCATTAATTAAAAGACAAGGAAAGAGTGTGATTGTTGCATGTATTCAAGTTTTATCATTCATCAAGTCTAGCTCTAAAGGCACTGATGCTTAGCTATTTATACTAGTGTTATTTTAGGTACAAGGAATTCCTAAAATAGCCCCAAAGAGTGACTTATAATGCAAATTAGCCACTTTGGGTAGAACCTATCCAAGTTCAAGCCTAAATTCTTGGTCTTCAAACCATTGGAACACATTGTAATGTGTATGATACTTCTCCAAAACTCCCTCGGATGCTTCAAGCTTCATAATCAAAAATCCAAGATCTTGCAACGCCTTTGCATGGCTTCTTGTGAATGGTCTAGATGAAGTAGGTGAATGTCGGGGTGTATCACTCTCTTGTTTTGATGGGCTTATCCCGAGGACTTACCTATTCTCGTCACCTTCTCACTCACGTTTTCTTATCCTTACTCTTATCTACTTTAATTCTTATCTCTCAACCATAGTTTAGCTTGACACCTACAGGTATCTATTCGTACTACTCGCAACCTTCATTTAACTTGTTAGCAATATAGATTTCCTTATGTTATTATTGAACCTCAAGTGAGATATCATGTCGCATACGACTCTTATTTACTCTCGTAACTAAACCTATCGGTACCTAGAAATCATAGGCTGGAACATATGCAACTGACGACACCATTATTAGTCCTGGATACTGAATCATGGTGCTCCTAGCCCTCTATCTGAACCAAAAAGTTTGTACCGCTCTACAACCTTCAAACACGTTAGCCTACCTTGGCACCACGAAACCCCGGGTTCTAGGTAAAACTTTTACGGGGCCTTACTATTTCCTAAGAAGAAAAATGTGGCTACATTCTCTGACATGTGACCTATTAGCTTGAGCAATTTTTCAAATTAAATTATCCCTAGAATGCTACATGAAATATTGGTGGGTCTTCTTCCTACACTAATATCAACATATAAGGCAGGATTTATAAAAGGAAGAGCATTGTGTAAAACACATTATCGACACAAGATATATTTACTGACATTAGGAAAAGGGGAATACCATCCAATGTGTTAATCAAACTAGACATGGCAAAGGTATATGACAGGGTATCATGGTTGTTCTTCACAAAGGTGTTGAAACAGATGGGCTTTGGTGAGGTATTCCATGGTATTCAGGTAGGTCCCAACCAACTGGTACTCAGTGTTACTAAATGGTCATGTTAATGGACTTTTCAAATCAATAAGGAGTATCAAGCAAGGTGACCTCTTATCTCCTACTTTTTTTTATTTTGGCAACTGAGGTGTTAGAGAGAGAATTAGATTCTTTGTTTGATAATCCAGAGTTCATTGGATTTGGGATGCCAAAGTGGAGTCAAAACATCAACTACCCCCCATATGTTGATGATAGAATCATATTTAGTTCATCACATTATGTTGAAATACAGCTGATTATGAATGTTCTTGAGGTGTATGAAGTTGCATCTGGCTTAAACGTGAACAAGGAGAAGTCTTAATTTTATATGCATGAGAATACACCTTATCATGAAGCCAATACAGTGGATCTCATCATGCAATTTCAAACGCATCCTTTCTCCTTCACTTATCTTGGATGTCCAATTTTCTATAGTAGAAG
Source organism: Nicotiana paniculata (assembly GCA_005239505.1). Classification (NCBI taxonomy): domain Eukaryota; kingdom Viridiplantae; phylum Streptophyta; class Magnoliopsida; order Solanales; family Solanaceae; genus Nicotiana; species Nicotiana paniculata. The sequence continues at coordinate 9,382 of MDKI01196569.1, forward strand.
GAAAAAGGACTACTACAAAGATATTATCTTTAAGGTGCAGGAAAGGCTTCACTCCTGGAAGGGCAAGTTGTTGTCCAGAGGTGGAAGGGCAGTGTTAATAGAACATTTACTTGAAAGCATGCCAATACACCTTTTATTTGCACTCAATCCTCCACAATATGTAATTTCTGAATTACATAGGATGTTTGCAAGACTCTTTTGGAGTAATTTTGGGAATGGCAAAGATAGACAATGGGCATCATGGACACCTTATGCTTGTATAAGGATGAAGGTGGTCTAGGCTTTAGATCACTACATGATATGTCTAAGGTTTTGGTTGGTAAACTATGGTGGAACTTCAGCACTAAGGAAACCTTATAGTCTACATTCATGACAAGCAAATAGTGCAAGAAGATATATGTACCTTGGAGGAATGGCTCACATGTGTGAAGAAAAATGCTTCAAATGAGGGACTTAATTGAGCATCATATTTGGTGATAACTAAAAAGTGGTAGTGCTTTTTTTTATGGCAACTGGTTAGGAATGGTTTCACTTTATCATGTTGCAGGTCCAGAACACTGGTGTGATGAGTCTATCATACATGTGTATAAAGTTATGGTAGATGGTTAGTGGAATGAAGACATGTTGAGAGGACTCTTACCTGAGGATCAAGCTGAGCACTTAGTGGAGAACATTCAACCACCACAATGTCATAACATGGAGGATAAACCTTGGTGGCACCTTAAATCCAAGGGTCAGCTCTCAGTAAAATCAACTTGGCAATACATAAGGAGGAGAATACATGAGAACAAGTTCATTTGGATGAAGGGGGTACCATTTAAGATTCCCAACTTTTGTAATATATGTGATGTACTTCCACGTTCTACTTTCATACTTTTTTTTGAGATGGTTGTACACCTTGTTTTGGTTTTTGGGCATTACTAAGCACTCAAATTAGTGGTATATTTGCTTTTAAAAAAAGGACTATGATATCACCATACTTTATGACCCAGAAAAGGAAAATGTGATGGCTAAGTACTTGAGTAGAAAGGTTGATAGCATGGGGAGTCTTGCATATATTCCAATTGGGGAGGGACCGTTAGCATTGGATGCTCAGGCTTTGGCCAATCTATTTGTGAGGTTGGATATTTCGAAGCTTAGTTGGGTTCTTACTTGCGTGGTTTCACGATCTTATTTATTTGAGCACATCAAGGTGAATCGGTATGATGATCCCCACATACTTGTCCTGAAGGACACAATGCAGCACATTGATGCTAAGGAGGTTACTAGTGGAGATGATGGGGTATTGATGATGCAGGGTCGGATCTGTATTCCAAATGTGGATGGGTTGCGAGGGTTGATACTTGAGAAGGCCCATAGTTCATGTTATTCTAATCCTGCGGGTGTCGCAAAGTTGTATCAGGATTTTAGGAAGCATTATTAGTTGCAAACAATGAAGAAAGATATTGTTGAGTATGTTGCTCGGTATTTAAATTGTCAGCATGTGAAGTATGAACATCAGAGACTCGGTGGTTTGCTTCAGAGGCTTGATATTCCGAAGTAAAATTGGGACCATATCACTATGGATTTTGTAGTTGGACTTCCATGGACCTTGAGGAGATTTGATGCAGCGTGGGTTATTGTGGACAGACTGACCAGTCTACACACTTCATACCAGTTATGACTACTTATTCTTCATAGCAGCTGGCTCGGATTCATATTCGTGATATTATTCATCTTCATGGTGTGCATGTGTCCATTATCTTTTATTGAGGCACAGTTCATATCACATGTTTGGAGGGAACTGCAGTGAGAGTTTGGCACTCAAAGTAGAGTTGAGTACAACATTTCACCCTAGAAGGACTGACAGTTCGAGTGCACTATTCAGATCTTGGGGGGACATATTACGTGTCCGTGTTATCGAGGGTTTATGGGATTATTTTTTGTCGTTAGCAGAGTTTGCCTAAAACAACAGCTATCATTTGAGTTCCAATTGGCTCCTTATAAGGCCTTGTATTGGGGTGATAGGATAGGTTGTTGGAAACTGATTTGGTTCGTGATGTTTTGGAGAAGGTAAAGTTGATCTAAGAGTAGCTTTGTACATCACAGTCCAAGAAGAATAGTTATGCTAACAGGAATCGTGATGTTGCATATATGGTGGGTGAGAAGGTTCTGCTCAGATTTTTTCCCATGCTCAGGAGGAAGGGCAAGTTGATCCCTCAGTATATTGGCCCTTTTGAGGTGCTTGAAAGAGTTGGAGAGGTGACCTACAAACTTGCCTTGATACCTAGTTTATGGGGAATTCACCTAGTGTTTTATGCATCTATGCTCCAAAAATATTATGGTGATCCGTCACATGTTTTGGACTTTAGCACGGTACAGTTAGATGGATACCTACCTTATGATGTGGAGCCTATGGCCATTTTAGATTGACAGGTTCGAAGGTTGAGGTCAAAAATTATTGCATCTGTGAAGGTTCATTGGAGAGGTCAGTCGATCGAGGAGGCTACTTGGGAGACCGAGCATGAGATGTGGAGTAAATATCCTCACCTTTTTTACACCCACATATGATTTTAGACCTGTTTGTGGACGGACGTTTGTTCAAGAGGGGTAGAATGTAACGACCCGGCCGGTCATTTTGATTACTTTATCCCCATTTCCGCTATTTGATGATTTACTTATGTGTATTTGAAGTTTCGTGAGTTGTCGGGGTGGTTGGTAACGGGTTTGGTTTTTGGTTTCGGAAGTTGGAATAGGATTTTTATGCCATTTAGGACTTGTGTGAAAAATTTGAGGGCATTCCGGGTTGGTTTGATGTTATTCGGCATGAGTTTCAGAAGTTGGAAGTCCATTAGTTTCATTAGGCTTGAATTGGGATGCGATTTGTGATTTTGGTGTTGTTTTATGTTATTTGAGGCTTGGAGTAGGTTTGTATTGTGATTTAGGATTTGTTGGTATGTTTGGATGGGGACCTCAGGTGTGTTACAGATTGGTTTCGCGTTGTTTGTATTTGTGTTGCATGGCTCAAGACTACTAGCTGGTGCATTCACACATATGGAGGACCTATCGTAGGTGTGTGTCTGTAGTTGCAAGCAAGGAGTCGCAGAAGCGGGAAAAGATGGAGTTGGGGAAGAGCACAGGTTCGAGGGAGTTGCCGCATCTGCAAGCCCGCAGATAAGGACGAGTAGGCGCAGAGGCGGACTTGGAAGGAAGCATGAGAGTTCGTAGATGAAAAAGGTGGTTCACAGAAGCGGTCATGCGGGTGCAGAGGAGGGACCACAGATGCGGTAGGTCAGCTCAAGGAGGGATCTCGCAGATGCGACTTTGAGACTGCAAATGCGGAACCGCAGATGCGGTTAAATGACCGCAGATATGGATTCACTGGAAAAATTCATATATTCGAGGGGTTTTATTATTTTCTCATTTTAGGAGTTTTGGAACTCTGCTAAGGGTGATTTTTGGGATACCTTTTGCTGCATCTTAAAAGGTGAGTAAAATTTATTCAATTTTGATGATAGCTATTGATTACCCATGATTATTACACCTAGTTTATATGAATTTGAGGTGAAATTTGGGGATTTTAGGGTATGTTATTGGAGAGTGAGATTTGATGATTTGAGGGTCAGTTTGTGGTTGGAATTGGATGAAATTTGTATGGTTGGACTCGTATTTGAATGGGTGTTTTGAATTTATGAATTTTTTCAGGTTCTGATGTGTGGGCCTAGGGTTGACTTTGCGTATTTAATTCAAGACCTTATCATTATCACTTGGAATTTTTTTTGATGACTTATATTGATGATATTAAGTTCTTTTGGTTAGATTCGAGTCGCTCGAGGGTCGATTCGCGAGGTAAGTTCTTTTTAGAGTATTGATCTCTATGTTTTGAGGTAAGTAACATATTTAAACTTGGATTAGGTTGATGCACACGCTAGGTGATGAGCGTGTGTACGTGCACATGAGTATTTATGATTTGAGGTGGCTTTTAGACTATTATGGGATGTATTTTGCTATCATGCCTCACTATATCAGTGTTTTCTAAACCTGTATGACTATTCGAGTTCTGATTCATGTTAGAAATCATGTCTAGGCTATGTGCTACTTATTTGAGACATGATAAGGCTATTATTGTTGTCTCTAAGTTATTTGCCTTAATTGTACACACACTCTCAGCCATGATGCTATATCCGCATATGATATCTCTGTCTCAGTAATTTCTTATTTGATTCCTCACATGTTGTTGATGCTCATATGTGTAACGTTGTTGAATTGAGTATTGTGAGATGTGGTTAAATGAGACTTGAGTGGTTGATTACCGAGCTTGAGCTATAGAGCCGATTTGGTATTAATTTTGCGTGAAGCGTACATCATGCTCATATTAGGAAAAATGTTACTAATTTAGGGCAACGCATGCACTAGGCTCCACTATTGGGCTATGTGTTTCGATTATAGCTTGGGCCAGGATCCACCCTCTGGAGTCTGACATGCTAGAAATAAGCACAGGAATAGTCTTATATATATGTGTGTGTGTGTGTGTGTGTGTGTGTGTGATTGATTGACTTGGTGTGGGCCATTTATGTCAGGCACTCGTACAGTGCTAAGTGTCATTATGCGTGATGGTGAGGGTCTTGTGCCAAGCGTCGTGAGCGTGATAAGTGAGGATATGCCTGTTGTACTGTTCTATTGTTCAGATAGTTGTATTTAGGATATGGCCTTGTATCTTGATATTCAGTAGAGCTCATGTACTCCTTGACTCCAGATATTTAGGATAGTTGTACAAGTATTACTGTTGTTTCGTTGTTATTTCCTAATATCTCCGTTGTTGAGTTTATTACATTTTATTTCACTGTATTTACTATTATTGAAGAACTGTCGGCTTGCCTATCAAGTGGTGTTAGGCACCGTCGCGGATCCTGTGGGAGTTGGGTTGACAAGTTGATATCAGATCAATAGGTTGCTTAGGACTCACGAGTCATGAGCAAGTTTAGTAGCATCTTTTGGATCGGTAAGGAGATGTCTGTACTTATCTTCGAGAAGATATAATACTATTAGGAAACTTCACTTTCTTGCATTCTTGTCGTGCAGATTTGCTAATTCCAAAGTCTAAACCCATATTCTTCTATTCTCTCACATATGGTGAGGACACGATCAGCTCATCAGACACTAGTACCACCTGTCAGGGCCGCAAGAGGATGGGACCAAGGTAGAGGCCGAGTTTGAGTTCTCACTAGACCTAGAGCAGCACCTATTGAGCAACAAGTTGCTTAAGTGGAGGATCAAGTTTTGGATACTATTGACCCAGTGGGACCAGCTCGAAAATCGGCGATACCTATTGCGGTACCTGGTTTTCATGAGGCTTTAGATCATATTTTGAGTGTGCATACGGGCTAGGATCAGGCGGTTGCGATGCTAGTTGCACGAGCTACCTCACAGGAGGGGAAAGAAGCCTAGATTTTCGTCGCCCATACTCCGTAGTAGCTAGCTCAGGGTTATCAAACACTAGGGTTGTTACCAGTTCAGCCATTTATTGCTTCTCAGACCGAGGTTGGTCTATCGATGACTGGTGAGGAGTAGAGAAAGTTGTAACATTTTAGGAAGCTTGATTCGCCCAAGTTTAGTGGGGGAGAGTCTGAGAATGCTCAAGATTTTCTGGAGCGGTGTCAGCGAATGCTTCACACCAAGGGTATTTTGGATATTAGTGGAGTTGTATTTACTAATTTTCAGCTGATAGGGGCAGCCCACAGATGGTGTCAGACTTCTGAGTTGGGCAGGCAAGCTGGCGTAGCACCACTGTATGGCATGAGTTCTTAGTTCTCGTCTTAGAGGAACTTATTCCCTAGATTCACAGAGAGGAGCTGCGTAGAGGTTTTGAGCAGTTATACCAGGGAGATAAGAATATGACTAAGTATAAGATGAGGTTTGAAGATTTGACCCGTCATGCCATATGGTTGGTTCCTGCTGAGAAAGAGAGAGGATGAGGAGGTTCATTGATGGCTTCAATTGTGGCCTACGTTACAGTTGGCTCAAGAGGTCGAGACAGATCCTAGGTTTGATCAGGTGGTCGAGATTGCGAGGCTCTTGGAGTAGATTTGAAGGCCTGAGCGCAAGGAGATCGAGGTCAAGAGGCCCCGTGGGTTAGGTGGTTTTAGTAGTGCCTCATCTAGAAGTCAGTCACATCACAGTAGATGTCATTCTTTTAGTCCCGTCGGGATGGCTCGTCAGGTTCCTCGTGGTTCTTCAGCTAGCCACAGTTCATACAACACTAATCTGGTTCAATAATCTTTTAGTGCACTTCCAGGTCAGAGCTCATATCATACTCCATCACATCAAGGTTCGTCAGTATCGGGTTCTACTAGTGGTTATTCAAAATTTTGGAGTCTGATTCAGGCCCCACGGCCATTCCAGTTCAAGGTTTCTATAATTGTGGAGAGTTGGGTCATGTGAGGAAGTATTGCCCCCATCATTACAGAGGTCCAATGCAGTAGGGGGACAGAATATGACTCTTGCACCATTTATACACCACTCAGTCAGCTAGCTCGGGGTGGAGGACGCATGGTTCAAGGACACTCCAAAAGGGGTGGTGAGTTAGGTGGTGGTCTGGACCGTTTCTATGCATTTTGTCACGACCCCAAATCCTAAACCGGCCACGATGGCGCCTATCGTGGAACTAGGCTAGCCAACCATCACAAAATTACAGTTTCTTTCTAAAATCCCAGCCATTTTCAACATTTCATAAAGTATATAGAATTAATGAATTCATTAGGCAAAATAAACAGCTAAATAGTCTAAACCATCCCAAAATCTGGAGTCAACAGGTCATGAGCATCTAAGAAATATACCAACAAATGTACTATTATATTACAAAATCTCCGAATGAATGATAGATACAACAAAGGAAGGGAAAAACAGAGATGATGTAGACGCTGAACAACTACCCCTATATCCAAAACTCCGGCTCAGCACGGAATAGATGGCTAACGCTCGGTATCTGCACCTGAATCTGCACATATGGGTTCAGGGAGTAATGTGAGTATGCCAACTCAGTAGCAATGAGAATAAATCAAGTCTAAGCGGCAAGAAACACATAGAAATTAATATCATCAATTCATAATAAGCACAACATTTATTTCCAACAGTATATACATAGATATATGAAATCATCATGCCTTAAAACCAACTTCAGAAAAATCCTTTGAAAAATGTGTTTTTCCGACAATTTCAAAAATAAAAATAACCGAAAGATTTAGTGTAAAAAAATGAAATAAACCATAAGTAGCCCCTCCGGCAGAAACATGAATCATAAATCGCCCCTCGGACAGAACATCATTCAGCACCTCACATCCACTCAGTATCAGCCCCTCGGGCAACCTCACTGTCACTCATACCTCCCAATCACTCATCACTCGGCGCTCGGCACTCGGCACTCAACACTTAGTAGGTACCTGTGCTCACTAGGGGTGTGTACAGACTCCGGAGGGGCTCCCTCAGCCCAAGTTCTAATATCAAGCCATCTCGTGGCGTATCATATCCTCACAATCACGCCCTCGGCCTCACTTAATCAGAACCTCTCAAAAACCCCTCGGGCGTATCAGTAAAACAGGGTACTCGATCCAAAACATCATTTTATATCTCAAAATAGTGTAAATAAGGCTGAGTTTCGAAAACAGTTAAGCACAACATGACTGAGTGTAAATCATAAATCAACAGTGAGGAAATAGCAGTAAAAAGCCCCCAAGGGGTCTAAACAGGTCGGCACGAGGCCCCAAACATGGCTTATAGCCCAAATATAGCAATAGACTTTAGAACACAATTTAACATATGATTTAGAGTAAAATATGCAACTCAATAGTTGTCGCGGACAGGGCCAAGTCCAATCCAAAAATCAATGCGCGCCACATACTCGTCATCCGACATGTGCGCCATTCTAAAAACAGTGAGAAATATGAAGTCCGGGGTTTCATACCCTCGGGACAAGATTTATAACCATTACTTACCTCTACCGGGCCATAATACTAATTCACGATGCTCTTTCCCCTCAAATTGGCTCCCGATTGCTCCGAATCTAACCAAAACCAGCTTAACATCATCAATATACGCTAAAGGAACACAACCCAATCGAAAACTATCAATTTATACAAAATTCTCGAAATTCGGCCAAACCTGACCTCCAGCCCATGTCTCGGAATTCATTAAAATTTACATCACTAGAATCCTCGTCCTCCCACAATTCTATACATACCAAGAACACTAAAATCGGACAACAATTGCCCACTTAAACCCTCAAAAGAAAATTCCAAATTCCATGAACTTATCTTCCCCAATTTTTGGGTTTAATTTCAACAATTTTCCAGTTAAATTGCTTAGAAATGAGTTATGAAGTTGGAAACCTTACCTCCAAGTGAGCCCCTTTAATTTCTTCTTCAAACCCTCTCAAATAGCTCTCAACTCGTTTATCAATGGAGGGAAGTGTTGAAAATTTTGCAACAATGGGTTTTAAAACATTCTGCCCAGCACTTAAAATCCCTTCAATGCGATCGCGACGCTAGCCATGCGATCGCGATGCACACCCCAGACCACCCTACACGATCGCACACCAACACACGCGATCGCATAGAACAAAAGTGTCATGACCCCAAATCCTAACCCGTCGTGATGGCGCCTATCATGGAACTAGGCTAGCCGACTACCGCGTGTTCACATTTTCTTTTGAAAATCTCATTTAAGTTTCAAGCATTTCATAACAATATACAGAAATTTACTTAATATAATAGGCCAAATTTTTATATACAGTATTGCCATCCCCAAAACCCGGAGCCAACATGTCATGAGCATCTAGTGAAATAAGACAAAATAAAGTATTATGATACCAAACTCCGAATCAAAGCTAAAATACAACAAGAAGGGAAAGCAAGGATGCTACGAACGTTGAACAGCTACCTCTAAATCCCCACGATCCGGCTCCGCTGCGATATATGTATAAAGCTAATGCTCGATGTCTGCTCCAGAATCTGCAAACAGAGGTGCAGGGAGTAATGTGAGTACGCCAACTCAGTAGTAATGGAAATAAATCAAGTCTAAGTAGCAAGGAATCACATAAAAATCAATGTCATCTAGTCACAATATACACAGTCTTACTTTCCAATAGTATACGTAGATATACGAAATCATCATGCCTTAGAAATCAACTTCATAAAAGTCCTTTAAACAATGCACATTTTAACAACTTTAAAAAAAGATTTGGTATGCAAATGAATGTATTAAAATCATAAGTAGCCCCTCAAGCAAAAACATGTTTCATAATCAGCCCCTCGAGCATGCCTCACAATCACTCAGCATCTCACAGCCACTCATGCCTCACAATCACTCGCACTCGGTGTGTTCACTAGGGGTGTGTACAGACTCCGGAGGGGCTCCTTCAGCCTAAGCGCTAATATTACTCAGCTCCTTATCATCACTCTTGGCCCTCATCCACACTCGGTGGAACCACTCGAAAATCCCCTCGAGCGAAGTACTAGAACGGGGTACTCGACCCGAAAACATCATTTTAATGCTCATGTAGTGTAAGTCAGGCTGAGTTTTAAATAAAACAGTATGCACAATGATGCTGAGTAAAACCATCAACAGGTAGTGAGGAAAACAGCAGTAAAATACCCTCAAAGGATCTAAACAGATCGGCACGAGGCCCCAAACACGGCTTACAGCCTAAATATTTCACATATCTTTATAACATAATTTATCACAAGTTTTTGAGTAAATATGCAACTCATTAGTTGCCTCGGAGAGGACCTATTCCAATCCAAAAATCAGTACGCGCCACATATTCGTCATCCGACACGTGCGCCATTACAAATTTGGTGAGAAAATAATGCAGTCCGGGGTTCCATACCCTCAGGACAAAATTTAAGACCATTACTTACCTCTACCGGGCCGCGACACTAGTCCGCTATGCCTTTGCCCCTCAAATTGGCTCCTGATTGCTCCGAATCTAGCCAAAAACCAGTTAACATCATCAATATATACTCAAGGAACACAACCCAATCGAAAATTATCAATTTAGTCAAAAATCTCAAAATTCGGCCAAACCCGAGCCCCGAGCCCACATCTCGGAATTCAATAATTTTTACATCATTAGAAACCTCATCCTCCCACGATTCTATACATACAAAGAACACTAAAATCGGACCACAATTTCCATTCCAAAACCTCAAAAGAAATCTCAATTCTTTCCTCCCATTTTTCCAACTTTTTCCTACCCAAATCCTTAAATTTTCAAGCTTAATCTTAACAAAATAGCATAGGAACGGGATTAACAACCAAAGAACTTACCTTTGCTGAAGAACCTTGAAATTCTCTCTCAAAACCACCTTCAATGGACTCCTCCCGCATGCAAATTGATGAAAACTAATAAATTTCGCGGAGGGGTCCTTTTTATACTGTTCTGCACAGTCATTTCCCCACCTGCAGACAATTGGCCACACCTGCGGTCCCAGGGTGCGCACCTACGAAAACTAACTTGACAGCCAATTCTCGCGCCTGCGACCATCTTTCCGCACCAGCGACATTGCAGGTGCGACAAACCCCTCGCACCTGCGGACCATTCCCTACACAGCCAAAACTCGCACCTGCGACCTTTTCTCCGCTCCTGCGTAACCGCACCTGCGACTCCCCTTCCGCAGGTGCGAAAACACTAGCAAACCAGCACAGTAGATTTTCAAAAATCACTCCAACTTCCCGTCAACCATCTGAAATCAATCTCAAGCCCCTCGGGGCCCAACCAAACATACCAAAACACCCCATAGCATTATTACAACTTAGTCGAGCCCTTGAAACACCAAAAACAACACGAAAACATCAATGTTTCATCAAATTCAAGCCTAAGAACTTTGAAACTCCTAAAATTCGTCAACTACGCCGAAACCAACCAAAACACCTCCGATTAACCTAATATTTTGCAGACATATCCAAAATGACATTACGAACCTGTTCCAACTTCCGGAATTCCATTGCGACCTCGATAGCCTATTTTCCATTGCCGACCGGAAATCGCCAAAAACTAACTTTTGCCAATTCAAGCCTAATTCTACACCGGACATCACAAAAATATTCCGAACACACTCCTAAGTCCCAAATCATTTAACGAACCTATTCGAGCCATAAAATTCGCATTCCGAGGTCGTTTACCAATAAGTCAACTCTCAGTTGACTTTATCAACTATTAGGCTACTTTAAAAGGCTAAATGCCTAAACTCTCACCATAACCACTCCGGACCCAAACCAACTGATCCAACACATCAAAAACAAGATAGCGATACATAACAAATGCAGAAATAGGGGAAATGGGGTAAATCTCACGAAACGACCGGTCGGGTCATTACATCCTCCCCCCCTTAAACAAACATTTGTCCTCTAACGGGTCTAGAAACATACCTGGAGTCTCAAATAACTGAGGATATTTGTCCCGCATCTCCCGCTCGGTCTCCCAAGTGGCATCCTCTACCTGCTTCCCTCTCCACAGAACCTTCACTGAAGCTATATCTTTAGACCTCAGCTTCCTGACATATCGACCCAAACTAGCCACTGGCTCTACCTTATATGACATATCACCCTCGAGTTGAACCATGCTAAAGTCCAAAACATGGGAAGGGTCACCAACATACTTCCGGAGCATCGAAACATGGAATACTGGATGAATAATCGATAAACTGGGAGGTATAGCAAGACCTCCCCAACCCTCTGAAGTACCTCAAATGGCCCATTGAACCTGGGACACAGCTTTCCCCTCTTCCCGAATCTCATAACACCCTTCATGGGTGACACCTTCAGCAACACCTTATCCCTAACCATGAAAGACACATCTCGGACCTTCCGGTCCGCATAACTCTTCTGCCTAGACTGCGCCGTGCGAAGCCACTCCTGAATCAGCTTTGCCTTACTCAAAGCATCCTGAACCAAGTCTTTGCCCAATAGCCTAGCCTCGCCCGGCTCAAACCAACCAACTGGAGATCTACACCTCCTACGATACAAGGCCTCATACGGAGCCATCTGAATACTCGACTGATAGCTGTTAATATATGCAAACTCCGCTAGTGGCAGAAACTGATCCCATGAACCACCAAAGTCAATCACACAAGCACGCAGCATGTCCTTCAAAATCTGAATGGTACGCCTCCGACTGCCCGTTGGTCTGAGGATGAAACGTTGTGCTCAACTCAACCTGAGTACCCAACTCTCTCTGCACGGCTCTCCAAAACTGAGATGTGAACTGAGTGCCTCTGTCAGAAATGATAGAAGCTGGGAGTCCATGCAAATGGAAAATCTCCTTGATATAAATCTCAGCTAACCTCTCCGATGAATACGTAGAACCAACAGGAATGAAGTACGTGAACTTGGTCAGCTGATCCACAATAACCCATATAGCATAGAACCTCCTCGAAGTCCGTGGGAGTCCAACTACGAAGTCCATGGTGATCCGCTCCCACTTCCACTCCGGAATATCAAACCTCTGAAGCAATCCACCAGGTCTCTAGTGCTCATACTTAACTTGCTAATAGTTGAGACACCGAGCCACAAACTCCACAACATCCTTCTTCATTCTCCTCCACCAATAATGCTGCCTCAAATCTTGATACATCTTCGTGGCACCCGGATGGATGGAATACCGCGAACTATGAGCCTCTGCTAGAATCAACTCTCAAATCCCATCTACATTGGGCATGCAAATCCGGCCATGCATCCTCATGACCCCATCATCACCAATAACCACATCTATGGCATCACCACGAGGTACCCTATCCTGAAGAACAAGCAAATGTGGATCATCATACTGGCGTGCTCTAATTTGATTCTAAAGAGAAGACTTGGGTACTACACAAGCCAACACCCGCGGGGGATCTGATAGATCCAATCTCACTAAATGACCTGCTAAGGCTTGAACATCAAGAGCTAATGGCCACTCTACTACTGGAAGGTAAGCTAAACTCCCCAAACTCTCTGCTCTGCGACTCAAGGCATCGGCCACTACATTGGCCTTCCCCGGGTGATATAAGATAGTGAGGTCAGAATCTTTGAGGAGCTCTAACCATCTCCTCTGACACAAATTCAAGTCCTTCTGCCTCAGCAGATACTGCAAACTGTGATGATCAGTGCAAATCTCACACTGCACTCCATACAGATAATGCCGCCAAATCTTCAAGACATGAACAATGGAAGCTAACTCAAGATCGTGCATTGGATAATTCTTCTCGTGCACCTTCAACTATCTGTATGCGTAGGCAATCACCCTACCATCCTGAATAAATACCGCTCCCAAGACAACTCTAGAAGCATCACAATAAACTGTGTAAGAACCCGAACCAGCAGGCAAAACTAGTTATGGAGCAGTAGTCAATGTTGACTTAAACTTCTGAAAGCTCTTCTCACACTCATCGGACCATCTGAATAGAGCGCCCTTCTGGGTCAATCTGGTCAAAGGCGAAGCAATCGAAGAGAATCCCTCCATAAAGCGATGGTAATATCCCGCCAAACCAAGGAAACTCCTAATCTCTATAGCTGAGGACGGTCTGGGCCAACTTTGCACCGCCTCTATCTTCTTTGGATCAAACTGAATCCCCTCACTAGACACTACGTGCCCCAAGAAAGCTACTGATCCCAGCCAAAACTCACACTTGGAGAACTTTTCATAAAGTTTCTCCTCCCTCAATCTCTGTAACACAACTCTCAAATATTGAGCATGCTCTTCCTGGCTACAAGAATAAACCAGGATGTCATCAATGAACACAATGACGAAGGAATCAAGATAAGGCTGAAACACGTTGTTCATCAATTGCATGAACGCAGCTAGGGCATTGGTCAGCCCAAATGACATAACCAATAACTCAAAATGATCATACCTGGTCCTGAAAGAAGTCTACGGAATATCAGATTCCCGAATCCTCAACTGATGGTACCCAGATCTCAAATCAATCTTGGAAAACACTCTGGCTCCCTGAAGTTGGTCAAACAAATCATCTTCACCGTAACCCTATTCAACTGCCGATAGTCAATACACATACGCATGGACCCATTCTTCTTCTTAACGAACAACATCGGTGCACCCCAAGGGGACACTCTATGCCGAATGAACCCCTTATTCAGGAGCTCCTGAAGCTGCTCCTTCAATTCCTTTAGCTCCGCTGATGCCATACGATATGGTGGAATAGAGATAGGCTGAGTGCCTGGCACCAGCTCAATACCAAAATCAATATCCTTGTTAGGTGGCATGCCTGGCAGGTCTGCAGGAAACACATCCAGAAAATCACAGGCCACAGGAACTGAATCAATAGCGGGAGTCTCACCACCGACATCCCTCACAAAGGCCAAATAAGATAAACACCCCTTTTCAACCATGCGTCGAGCCTTCAGGTAAGAAATCACCCTGCTAGGCATATACTCGGAAGAACCTCTCCACTCAACTCTCGGACACCCTGACATAGCTAAGGTCACGGTCATAGCGTGACAATCAATAACAACATGGCACGGAGACAACCAATCCATGCCCAAAATCACGTCAAAATCAACCATGTTGAGTAATAGTAGGTCCACTCGGGACAGACCCCCAATAGATATAGTGCACGATCGATACACACGGTCCACAACAACCCTATCGCCCACCAGAGTCGACACATGAACAGAGGTGACTAGAGACTCACGGGGCACATCCAGAAAACCGGCAAAATATGAAGAAACATAGGAATATGTGGAACCAGGATCAAATAGAGCCAAGGCATCACGACAACAGGCTTAAACAATACCTGAAACCACGGCATCTGAGGCCATAGCATCCGGCCTGGATGGAAATGCATACATACAAGCCTAACCTCCCCCTGCTCGACCTCCCCCTCTAGGGCGGCCTCTGGCTAACTGACCACCACCCCTGGTTGCCTGGGCGGGTGGTGAAGTGACTAGAGATGAAGTCGAGGGATGACCCCTCTGCTGAGAAGATCCACCGGAACGGCGGGGACACTGCCTCCACCTGTGCTCGAACTCTCCGCACTCAAAACAACTACCTGGAGCTGGAGGCGGGGACTGATAGAAACCCGTGGCACCTGCACGGCCACTGGAAGACTCATGTATAGATGAAACTTGAACTGGAGGTGCTCGAGCTGCACTCTGAGCTTGGAGGGAACCAAAAGAAGTACGGCCTGACTAAAAACCATGCAGACCCTGCCCCGAAGATGCACCACTATAAGTTGGGCGGCCTGACTGAGGAGGCCTGAATGGACGGCCCCTACCCTGCTGGAACTATCCCCTGAAGAGAGCACCACTGGAACTGCCCGAACCACGAGGCCTCGAGACCTCCCTCTTCTCCTGCTCCTGGCGGCAAACAGACTCAATATCTCGAGTTATGCCAACAAACTGCTCGAATGAAGCACCCGATACTCTCTCCCGAGTCAAAAACAACCGAAGCTGATAAGAAAGACCATCTACGAACCTCCTCACCCTCTCCCTATCAGTACAGATAATCTCAGAAGCATTCCTAGACAACTCAAAAAATCTAATCTCGTACTGAGTGACTGATAACTCTCCCAAGCGCAGCTGCTCAAACTGCATGTGTTGCTCCTCTCTGTGGGACTGAGGAACATACTTCTCCAAAAAGATCTCGAAGAAATGCTTCCAGGTAAGAGGTACTGAACCAACCGGTCTATGCCTATCGAAAGAGTCTCACCAAGTAAAGGCAGCACCCGCAAACTGAAATGTCACAAACGAGACCCCAGTGGTCTCCAGAATACCCGCGGTGCGCATTATCATTTGGAACCTATCTAGAAATCCCTGGGCACCCTCTCCCTCTGTACCGCTGAAGGTCGGAGGCTAAAGTCTGTTGAATCTCTCCAACATGCGCTGCTCGTCCTGAGGCATAGCAGGGACCACATAATCTTGAACCGGAGCAGTTGGCTGAGCTGGGGCTGCTCCCGGTGCCTGAATACCCTGTGCAGCCTGCTCAGGTGCCCGGGCAGCTAGAGTCTGGTTGCCTCCCCCGGCCTGAGCTGTGGTGGCAGAAGAAGACATGACAACGGCCTGAGCCAAACCGGTGCATACTAACAATATCTGAGACAGGGCCTCCTGAAGACCTGGAATAACCATAGGCACTGATGCTTCCTGAGCATGTCCCGCTGGGACACCATCGGCGGGAACCTGATCATGATCAATAGAGGGATCCTAAGGTACTGCCCCGGCTACTGCGCGGGCTGGCCCCTACCTCTACCACGACCTCGACCGTGACCTCGACCTCTCGCTAGTCTAGAAGATGACTGGTCACCCTGATCAGTATGGCGTTTCTATCTGTGAGAGAATGAAACAACATAAGTTCAGATTTCAAGCATCAATAGACAGCACGATAGAGTTCAAGAAAGATAGAAGGTTTCCTAAAAGTTCGACAGCCCCTCGAAGATAAGTACAGACGTCTCTGTACCGATCCGTAAGACTCTACCAAACATGCTCATGACTGTTGAGTCCCATGTAACCTAGGGCTCTGATACCAAACTGTCACGACCCCAAATCCTAACCGGTCGTGATGGCGCCTATCGTGGAACAAGGCTAGCCGACTACCGCGTGTTCATATTTTCTTTTGAAAATCTCATTTAAGTTTCAAGCATTTCATAACAATATACAGAAATTTACTTAATATAATAAGCCAAATTTTTATATACAGTACTGCCATCCCCAAAACCCAGAGCCAACATGTCATTAGCATATAGTGAAATAAGCCATAGTAAAGTATTATGATACAAAACTCCGAATCAAAGCTAAAATACAACAGGAAGGGAAAGCAGAGATGCTGCAAACGCTGAACAGCTACCTCTAAATCCCCACGATCCGGCTCCGCTGCGATATATGTATAAAGCTAATGCTCGATGTCTGCTCCTGAATCTGCACACAGAGGCGCAGGGAGTAATGTGAGTGCACCAACTCAGTAGTAATGGAAATAAATCAAGTCTAAGTAGAAAGGAATCACATAAAAATCAATGTCATCCAGTCACAATATACACAGCCTTACTTTCCAATAGTATTCGTAGATATACGAAATCATCATGCTTTAGAAATCAACTTCATAAAAGTCCTTAAAACAATGCACATTTTTAACAACTTTAAAACAATATTTTGTATGCAAATGAATGTAGTAAAATCATAAGTAGCCCCTCCGGCAAAAACATGTTTCATAATCATCCTCTCGGGCATGCCTCACAATTACAGCACCTCACAGCCACTCATGCCTCCCAATCAATCGCACTCGGTGTGCTCACTAGGGGTGTGTACAGACTCCGGAGGGGCTCCTTCATCCTAAGCGCTAATATCACTCAGCACCTCACCATCACTCTTGGCCCTCGGCCACACTCGGTGGAACCACTCGAAAAGCCCCTCGAGCGAAGTACTAAAATGGGGTACTCGACCCGAAAACATCATTTTAATGCTCATCTAGTGTAAATCAGGCTAAGTTTTAAATAAAAAAGTATGCACAATGATTCTGAGTAAAACCATCAAAAGGTAGTGAGGAAAACAGCAGTGAAACACCCTCAAAGGGCCTAAACAGATCGGCACGAGGCCCCAAACACGGCTTACACCCCAAATATTTCACAAATCTTTAGAACATAATTTATCATAAGTTTTTGAGTAAATATGCAACTCATTAGTTGTCGCGGGGAAGACCTAGTCCAATCCAAAAATAAGTACGCGCCACATATTCGGCATCCGACACGTGTACCATTCCAAATTCAGTGAGAAAATAATACAGTTCGGGGTTCCATACCCTCAGGACAAAATTTAAGACCATTACTTACCTCTACCGGCCCGCTATGCCTTTGTCCCTCAAATTGGCTCCCGATTGCTCCGAATCTAGCCAAAAACCAGTTAACATCATCAATATATACTCTAGGAACACAACCCAATCAAAAATTATCAACTTAGTCAAAAATCTCGAAATTCGGCCAAACCCAAGTCCTGGGCCCACATCTCGAAATTCAATAATTTTTATATCATTAGAAACCTCGTCCTCCCAGGATTCTATACATACCAAGAACACTAAAATCGGACCACAATTTCCATTCCAAAACCTCAAAAGAAATCATAAATCCTTCCTCCCATTTTTCCAACTTTTTCCTACCCAAATCCTTAAATTTTCAAGCCTAATCTTAACAAAATAGCATAGGAACGGGATTAACAGCCAAAGAACTTACCTTTGCTGAAGAACCTTGAAATTCTCTCTCAAAACCACCTTCAATGGACTCCTCCCGCATGAAAATTGATGAAAAACTAATAAATTTTGCGGAGGGGTCCTTTTTATACTTTTCTGCATAGTCATTTCCGCACCTGCGATCCCAGGGTGCGCACCTGCGAAAACTAGCTTAACAGCCAATTCTCGCGCCTGCGACCATCTTTCCGCACCAGAGACATCGCAGGTGCGACAAACCCCTCGCACCTGCGGACCATTCCCTACACAGCCAAAACTCGCACCTATGTCCGCTCCTGCGCAACCACAAACCAACACAGCAGATTTCCAAAAATCACTCCAACTTCCCGTCAACCATCCAAAATCAATCCCGAGCCCCTCGGTGCCCCAACCAAACATACCAACACACCCCATAGCATTATTCCAACTTAGTCAAGCCTTGAAACACCAAAACAATACCAAAACACCAAATTTTCATCAAATTCAAGCCTACGAACTTTGAAACTCCTAAAATTCGCCAACTACGCCGAAACCAACCAAAACACCTCCAATTAACCTGAAATTTTGCAGACATATCCAAAATGACATTACGAACCTGCTTCAATTTCTGTAATTCCATCCCAACCTCGATAGCCTATTTTCCACTACCGACCGGAAATCACCAAAAACTAACTTTCGCCAATTCAAGCCTAATTCTACACCGGACATCACAAAAATATTTTGAACACACTCCTAAGTCCCAAATCACCTAACGAAGCTATTTGAGTCATAAAATCTGCATTCTGATGTCGTTTACCAATAAGTCAACTCTCAGTTTACTTTCTCAACTATTAGGCTACTTTAAAAGGCTAAATGCCTAAACTCTCATTATAACCACTCCGAACCCAAACCAACTGATCCAATACATCACAAACAAGATAGCGATACATAACAAATGTAGAAATAGGGGAAATGGGGTAAATCTCACGGAACGACCGGTCAGGTCGTTACATAGACCATCCCACACACGCGCCCTCTATGTGATCGTACCACAGCCTACGTGATCGCACTGCTTTACCTGACAAACCTATGCGTTCGCAATCCTAACACACGATCGCATAGAACAAAATTCTTACCTCACTCTTTTACTCTACTCGATTGCGGATGAATCCACGTGATCGTAGTGAAGGAATCACTGCTGCTAAAACACCAGAAAACAACAGACTTCTTAAGGCCAAAAAGCGCCCGTTGAGCATCCAAAATACATCCGAGGCCCCCGGTACCTTAACCAATCCTACCAACACACCACATAACATCATTCAAACTTAGTGGAACCTTCGAAACAGTTACATCAAATTCAAGCCTATGAACTTTGTAACTTCTAAATTTCTCCAATGATGTCGAAACCAACCAAAACATATCCGATTGACCTGAAATTTTGCACACATATCCAAAATGAAATTACGAACCTGCTCCAACTTCCAGAATCCCATTCCAACCCCGGTATCCTATTTTCCACTATCGATCGGAAATTGCCAAAAACTAACTTTCGTCAATTCAAGCCTAATTCTACACCGGACATCAAAACTTCATTCTGAAGACACTCATAAGTCCCAAATCACATAACGAATCTATCCGAGCCATAAAATACGTATTCCAAGGTCGTTTACCAATAAGTCAACTCCCACGACCACTCTAAACCAGAATCAACCAACCTAACACAACATAAATAGGCTAAGAAACATATGATAAAGCAAAAATGGGGAAAACGGGGCTAATCTTACGGAACAACCGGCCGGGTCGATACAATTTTCCACCAAACCAGAGGCAATTGCTTCTAATGTCATGATCACAGGTATCATTTCACTATTCTACAGGGATGCCTCCGTATTATTTGATCCTGGCTCCACGTGTTCATATGTGTCATCATACATTGCTCGTTATTTGGATATGTAGCGTGATTCTTTAGTTATGCATGGTCATATGTGTATATAACGCCATCTGGTCAGCGAGAGTTGGAGTGCTCCACTTGATCCGGAGCTACTTTTGATTTTGGTACGATATGTTTGTATATAGATATATATGGGTATGACGTGGCTCAGACCCGTCTTTATAAAGTTATGTTTCTATTAGAGGTATGTAGACAGTATGTCTAGTTGGATAGTATGTGGCCTTGCCGGCTTCCAGTTTTGAGATGTATAGTTATCTATAGCGGCCTTATCGGCTCGTCCTACGTATGTGGTACGTATATGTATGTATGCCTTTTTGCAGATTTCTTTCATGTATAATGTTCCATAATTCAGCAGATGTTATTCAGGTTCATATTTTAGGCGCATGTATAGGGGTGTTTGATAGGTAAGACTCAGGCACCCGTCGTGGCCCATCGGTTTGGGTCGTGAAAATATGTCTACACCGATGGGTGATTCTTTTATGGTGGACCGTGTATATCATCATGTGTGGTGACCATTGGAGGTTATGAGATGAGATTTGATCTTTTATTAGTTAGAATGGTTAATTTTGATGTGATTTTTGGCATGAATTGGTTGTCTACATATCACGCTATCCTTAATTGTCAAGTTAAGATCGTCATGTTACCGATGCCGAGATTGCCAAGGTTGGAGTAGAAAGGATCCCTAGGTCATGTTCCCAATAAAGTGATTTCATATTTGAAGGCTCAACAGATGGTTGAGAAGCGATGTTTCATGTACTTAGCCTAGATAAAGGATGTTAGTACTAATACTCCTAATGTCTGTTCCGGTAGTCAGAGACTTCCTAGATATGTTTCCAGCAGACTTGTCGGGCATGTCATCTGATAGGGACATTGATTTTGGTATTGATCTGGTGTCAGGCCCTCAGCTCATCTCTATTTCACTGTATCGCGTGGCACCTATAGAGTTGTTAAACTTGAAGGAATAGTTGTAGGAGCTACTTGATAAGGGTTCCATCAGGTCCAATGTGTCGCCTGGGCGCACCAGTTTTATTTGTGAAGAAGAAGGATGGTACTATAAGGATGTGTATTGACTACAGGCAGCTGAACAAGGTTACTATTACGAACAAGTACACGCTATGGCACATTGATGGCTTATTTAATTAGCTTTAGGGTGCTAGGGTGTTCTCGAAGATTGGTTTGAGGTCCGGGTTTCAGATATTCCAAAGATGGCTTTCAAGACCCGCAATGATCACTATGAGTTTCTGGTGATGTCCTTTGGGCTGACCAATACCCTAGCAGCCTTTATGCACTCGATGAATAGTGTGTTTCAGCAATATCTTGATTCCTTCATCACAGTTTTCACTGATGATATCTTAGTGTATTCATGCAACCAAGAGGATCATGAGCAGCATCTGATGATCGTGCTCCAAACTTTGAGGGAGAAGAAGTTATATGATAATTCTCCAAGTTTAAGTTTTGGCTTGATTTGGTGGTGTTTTTGGGGCACGTGGTGTCCACTGAGGGGATTAAGGTGGATCTCAAGAATATTGAGGCAGTTCATAATTTGCCTAGAGCATCTTCTGCAACTGAGATCTGGAGTTTCCTTGGTTTGGCCGGGTATTATCGCTGTTTTGTGGAGGATTTCTCATATATTACTGCACCTTTGACTAGATTGGACCAAAAGGGTGCCCCATTTAGGTGGTTTGAGTAGTGTGAGAAAAATCTCAAGACTGCCTTGGGTATATTTCCAGTTCTAGTTTTGCCTTCAAGATCGGGTTCTTTTACAATTTATTGTGATGCTTCAGAGATTGGCATTGGATGTGTGTTGATGCAGGAGAGTAGAGTGATCGATGATTCTTTGTGTCAGTTGAATCCCCATGAGAATAACTACCATGTACATTATTTGAAGTTCGCAGTCGTTGTTCATGCATTGAAGATTTGGAGGCACTATCTCTACGGCGTGTCATGTGAGGTCTTCATAATCATAGGAGTCTTAACCACTTGTAAAAGCAAAAGGATCTGAACTTGAGGCAGCAAAGGTGGTTAGATTTTCTAAAGGACGGACTATGATATCACCATTATTTATCATCCTTGGAAGGCCAATGTGGTAGCCGATGCCTTGAGTAGGAAGGTTTAGAGCATGGGGAGTCTTGTGTATATTCCTGTTGGGGAGAGATTGTTTCCATTAGATGTTCAGGATTTGGCAAACCAGTTTCTGATGATGGATGTTTTGGAGCCTAGTCGGGTTCTTTCTTGTGTGGTTTCATGGTATTCTTTGTTCGAGCGCATCAAGGAGTGTCAGTATAATGATCCTCACTTGATTGTCCTGAAGGACACGGTGCAGCACGATATTGCTAAGGAGATTATTATTGGAGATGATGGGGTATTGACAATGCAAGGTCGGATATGTGTTCCAAATGTGTATGGGTTGAGAGGGTTGATACTTGAGAAGGCTCATAGTTCATGTTATTTCATTCATTTGGGTGTCATGAAGATGTAGAAGGATTTGAGGTAGCTCTATTAGTCGCGGAGAATAAAGAAAGATATTGTTGAGTATATTTCTCAGTGTTTGAACTGTCAACAGGTGAAGTACGAGCATCAAAGACCCGGTGGTTTGCTTCAGAGACTTTATATTCTGGAGTGGAAGTGGGAGCATATCACTATGGATTTTGTAGCTGGACTTGACGAACCTTGAGGAGATTTGATATCGTATGGGTTATTATGAACAGACTGACCAAGTCTGCACATTTTATTCTAGTGATGACTACCTATTCTTCATAGCAGCTGGCCCAGATTTATATTTGTGAGATTTTTTGCCTTCATAATGTGCTCGTGTCCATTATCTCTAATCGAGGCACTCAGTTCACATCACATTTTTGGAAGGAAGTGGAGCGGGAGTTGGGAATTCATGTCGAGTTAAGTACAGCATTTCATCCCCAGACGAACGGAAAGTCGAGCGCACTATTCAGATCTTGGAGGACATGTTAAGTGTATATTTTATTGATTTCGAGGTTCATGGGATCATTTTCTATTGTTAGCAAAGTTCGCCTAAAATAATATATATCAGTCGAGTATCCAGTTGGCTTCTTATGAGGTCTTGTATGGGAGGCGATGCCATTCTCCAGCTGGTTGGTTAGTGCCCCGGGAGGCTAGGTTGTTGGGCACTGATTTGGTCTGTGATGCTTTGGAGAAGGTAAAGTTGATCTAGGAGCATCTTCATACAGCACGTTCCAGGAAAAAGAGTTATGTTGACATGAAGGTTCGTGATGTTGCATATATGGTGGCTGAGAAGGTTCTGCTCAGAGTTTTTCCCATGAAGGGTGTGATGAGGTTCGAGAGGAAGGTCAAGTTGAGACCTCGGTATATTGGCTCTTTTGAGGTGCTTGAGAGAGTTGGAGAGGTGTCCTAGACTTTCTTTGACTCTAGTCTATCGGTAGTTCCTATTGTTTTATGTATCCATGTCCGGAAGTATTATGGTGATCCGTCACATGTTTTGCACTTCAGCACGGTACAGTTAGATGGAGATCTGAGTTATGATTGGATCGGAAAGTTCAAAAGTTGAGGTCAAAGAGTATTGCATCTGTGAAGGTTCATTGGAGAGGTTAGCAGTCGAGGAGGCTACTTGGGATACCAGGCAGGAGATACGGAGTAGATATCCTCGCCTTTTTGAGACTCCAGGTATGATTTTAGAACCAGTCGAGGATGAATATTTGATCAAGATGGGGAGAATGTAATGACCCGGCCGATCATTTTGAGTACTTTATCCCCATTTCCCCTATTTTATGATTTGCTTATGTGTATTTGAGGTTTCATGACTTGCCGAGGTGATTGTTTTGATTTAGGGAAAGTTTCAAAGTGAATTGGGTCACTTAGTCCCAAGGTTGGAAGCTTAAGTTGACCAAAATTTGACTTTTGTGAAGACAACTCCGGAATGGTGTTTTGATGATTTCAAAAGCTTCGTATGGTGATTTTTGTCTTAGACGTGTGTCAGGATTTGGATTTGGAGGTCAGTAGGTTGGTTTGGTAATTTTTGACGAAAGTTGAAAAGTTGGAGGTTTGGAAGGTTAAGAGGTTTGACCGAGAGTTGACATTGTTGATATTGGGTTTGGATTCTGGTTCCGGAAGTCTTTATAGAATCGTTGTGTTATTTGGGACTTGTGTCCAAAATTTGAGGTCATTCCGGGTTGGTTTGATGTGATTCGACATGAGTTTCGGAAGTTGGAAATTAATTAGTTTCATTAGGATTGAATTGGGGTGCAATTCATGTTTGTGGTGTTGTTTTATGTGATTTGAGGTTTCGAGTAGGTTCCTATTGTGTTTTAGGACTTGTTGGTATGTTTGGATGGGGTCATGAGGGCCTTGGGTGCGTTTCGGATTGGTTTTGGCTTGTCTAGATTTGTGTTGCATGGCTCAAGGACTGCTGAAGCTGGTGCATTCGCACCTGCGGAGAACCTATTGCAGATGTGTGTCCGTAGGAGCGGGCAAGGAGTCGTAGAAATGGGTGAAGCTGGAGTTAGGGAAGAGCACAGTTGCGAGGGAGTTGCCACATCTGCGAGCCTGCAGATAAGGACGAGTGGGCGCAGAAGTGGACTTTGATGGAGGCTTGGGAGTTTTCAAATGTGGAAGGTGGTTTGTATAAACGGTCCAACAAGTATGGAGGAAGGTCCGCAGATGTGGTAGGTTGCTGAAGGAGGGATCTCGCAGATGAGAGCTTGAGACTGCAAATGTGGAACCGCAAATACGGATGCACTGGTAGACTTTAAATTCGAAGGGTTTGATTATTTTCTCATTTTGGGAGGTTTGGAGCTAGGCTAAGGGCGATTTTTGGGAGACTTGATACAATTGAAGAGGTACATGATTTTTATAAAATTGGATGATAGAAATTGAATACCCATTGATTATTACACTTAGTTTAAGTTAATTTAAGGTGAAATTTGGGGATTTTAGGCTATGTTATTGGAGAGTGAGATTTGATAATTTGAGGGTCGATTTGTGGTTGGAATTGGATGAAATTACTATAGTTGGACTCGTATTTGAATGGGTGTACAGAATTTGTAAATTTTTTCAGGTTCAAGGGTGTGGGCCCGGGGTTGACTTTGCATATTTGATTCAAGACCTTAGCTTTAACATTTGGAATTGTTTCTGATGGCTTCTATTGATTATATTAAGTTGTTTTGGTTAGATTCGAGTCGCTCGGAGGTCGATTCGCATGGGAAGGGCTTTTTGAAGTATTGATCTTTGTGTTTTGACATAGGTAACATATCTAATCTTTAATTTGAGGGTAATTAATCCTGGAATAAAAGTTATATGACATGTATTGGGGTGACGCACGCATTAGGTGATGAGCGTATGTGCGTGCACTAGAGTATTTATGATTTGAGGTGGCTTTTAGACTATTATGGGATTTGTTTTTCTATCATTCCACACTATATCCGTGTTTTCTAAACATGTATGATAATTTCAGTTCTGATTCATGTTAGAAATTATGTCTAGGCTATGTGCTACTTGCTTGAGACATGATAGTGCTATTCTTGTTGTTTCTGAGCTATCTGCCTTAATCGTACATATACTCCCAGTCATGATGCTATATCCATGTATGATATCTCTATTATTTGATTCCTCACATGATGTCGATCCCTCATATGTATAACACTGTTAACTTGAGTACTTTAAGATGTGGTTAATTGAGACTTGAGCAGTTGATGACTAAGCTTGGCCATAAAGCCGATTTGGTATTAATTTTGTGGTGACGCATACGTCGGGCCCCACTATTGGGCTATGTGAACTGATTAACGCTTAGGCCGGGATCCATCCCTCTGAAGTCTGACATTCCAGCAATGAGTACAGGCATAGTGTTACATATACGTGCTTTGGTGAGAGGCATTTATGCCAGGCACCCATATACGTGCTTTGGTGAGCGCAGGCTTTGTTGTGTGATGGTGAGGGACTTGTGCTAAGCACCGTGAGCATGCTAAGTGTGGATATCTTGATGGTTTCACTGTGATGATATTGAGTTGACATGTATATTTGACATGTAGGCATAGAGATGTACTTTCCTCATGCTAACTCATAAATGAAATGTATTATCCATGTTGAGATTTAACTGTCATACATGAAAATAATGTCTAAATTCCTGTAATGTGAACGAGTTGAACATCATATCATTGAGTTATTTACTTACACTATTTCTCTAATATCCTAAGTGTCACGACCCAAAATCCATTAAGGTCGTGATGGCGCCGGACACTACTACCAGGCAAGCCAATCATTTAAATAGTTAATAAAATCTTTATTTTTAAAATTCTTGAAGTCATTCCTTTTTCATTTTCTTAAATAGTAATTAGCAAACTTCCACTAAGTAAACAATAAAATATTAGCAATTTAAATAGTGAATAAATTCCATAATTATCCCAGAACCCGGTGTCACAAGTGCATGAGAAACTTTTCTAGGAATTATACATGTACTACAACATTTGTCCGGAATACAAACTGGACAAGGAATTTAAAATAAAATACAATACATCTGAGGAAGACCCTGCCGGCTGCGGTCGTCTCTAGATGGTGCAGCTCGTCTAAGTCTCCAAGTCAGCCACATCACTGTGTCAAGCATGGCCACTAGCTATGAATGTACCTGTGCAATAAAAATGCACACCAAGTGTAGCATGAGTACGAAAATAACGTGTACTCAGTAAGTATCCCGCCTAACCTCGAAGAGGTAGGGACCATAGCCAACTTTGACACTTACTAGAGGTCTAATTAATATAATCAAGTGTGACACTAAGAATGGATATCATAGGCAATTTAACAAGTAGCGACAGAACTAACAGTTTCTTTCACATTTAATATTTTTAAATCCTCATCATTTTAGCTGACCATTTTAAAATCTCCAGGCCAGTAATCAGGTAAAAATCACAGCAAATACGCAGTAAATATCATGCGCAAGCAAATGTCGAGGGTCGAACGGCCCGAACCAACATAAATGTAAATTGTGCACTGCCGAAGGGTCGAACGGCGTGAACCGTAGATGCATCTTTTAAACCGTCGTGGCGACGGCCCCCTCCCATGAGAGTAGTGGAAGAAATCACCCCGCTCACGGAATATAAATTGCGAAGCAGTCACACACAGTCATGCACATTCAAACAGTCCACCCCGACTACGTCGGGAAAACAAGTACTCAAGTAAATAACAATTTCTCTTTAATGGTCATGAAAATAGTATTTAAATATTTTCTAGAAATTCATTTACCAAGTTCGATGAGGTTTAAACACTTTATTTTTTTTTCATCAGTAAGGTTACAAGTACGGAAAATAAAACATGCTTTCGGGTCCTAGACTACCCGGACGTAAACATAATAGTAGCTACGCAGGGGCTCTCGTCACCTCGTGCGTATGTAGCCCCCACAAATAGTAGCATATATTTTATTATTTCACCTATGGGGACATTTCCCCCTTACAAGGTTAGAAACGAGACTTACCTCGCTCCAAAGATTCCTAACCGTCCTCCAAGCTCTTCCGACGACTCAAATTAATGCACAACGCCCCAAAACTATCCAAATAACGGGAAAACCAATGAAAATATACTTTAATACTTATAACAATTCAATTTATATAAATCCCCAATTCCGCTCAAAAAGTTGACAATACTTCCCTCGGGCCCAAGTGCATGGATTCCTAAATTTTTCGAAGATAAGGATTACCCATGACTTTACTAACTCCAATACATAATTTATTCTTAATTTCATGCTCAAATTCGTGGTCTAAATCCAAAAATATACATTCTAGGTCTTTGTTCAAATTTCTCAAATCTCTACAAATTTCCATGACCAAATCTATATACAACCTTGTATTTTAACTTGAGATGAGTAGAAATAAATTACCTTGACATAGATGATGAAAATCCCCACTTGAAGCTCTCCAAAAATTGCCCAACCAAGAGAAACATAAAGAGAAATGGCCAAGACCTCGGTTATAAAAATGCACACTGCCTCCAGTCCTTCCGCACCTGCGGTTACTACGCCCGCACCTGCGAGCACGCAGGTGCGCCCAAACTATCCGCATGCGGCTTTCTCCTTCCCCAGCCTTCTCCACACCTGTGTTGCCTCTTCCGCAGGTGCGGAATTAACCTCGCACCTGCGGCCCCCAGCCAAGCCATCCTTTTCCGCTTCTACGATACATTAGCCGCACCTGCGGTGCCGCACCTACAGCCAAAACTTCACAGGTGCGGTCACACCAGACACCAGCAGCTTCAGCTCCTCCTACACTTCAAATTTGATCTGTTAACCACCCGGAATCCACTCTAGGCCCCCGGGACCCCGTCCAATTGCACCAATCTGTTCCAAAACATAATGCGGACTTGGCTGAGGCCTCAAATCACCTCAAATAACATTGAAACAATGGATCGCATCACAATTCAATCTTTATGAACTTTGAAATTTCCAACTTCTACATTTGATGCTGAAACCTATCAAATCACGTCCGGTTCACCCCAAATTTTGCGCACAAGTCACATTCAACATTACGGACCTGCTCCAACTTTCGGAATCACATTCCGACCCCAATATCAAAATTTCCACTTCCGGTCGGATTTCTCCAAAAACCTTCATATTTCTATCTTTAGCCAAATGACTTCAAAATAACCTACGGAACTCCGAATTCACTTCTGATCGCCCTCCCAACTCCATAATTACCATACGGAGCTATTCCCGGACTCAGAATCCCAAACGGACATCAATATAACTTAAATTCACTTCAACCCAGACTTATTAAATATCTTCTAAAATGCTGACTTCTACAATAGGCGCTGAAACACTCCCGGGTCATTCAAAACACAATTCGAACATACGCCCAAGTCAGAAATCATCATACGAACCTGCTGGAACCTTCAAATCCTGATTCTGAGGTTGTTTACTCAAAAATTCAATCTTAGTCGATTCTTCCTACTTAAGGCTTCTAAAATGAGAAGTTTCTTTCCAAATTGACTCTAAACTTTCCGAAATTAAATTCCGACCACACCTACAAACCGTTGAATGACGTGCTAGGGCTCATAACGACCGGTCGGGTCGTTACATTCTCTCCTACTTAAACGTATGTTTGTCCTCGAACGAGCTAAAAACTGCTCTGGAGTTATCTGAAATCACTTTTCAACACCTCGTGCACCTGCCTGTGCTACTACATCCCAGTTGAGTACATTAGCTCGGTCAAATCCGAAGATATCCTCTTTCATTTAGGAAATGGGTCTTAGAACCAGGTCTCCATCATCCGAAACCCTCTGCTAGGCATGTTTCCAATATATGAACACCGTATCAACTACCACATGATGTATCAGAACATGACTGCATACCTTTGCTGAATTAGCACCATGCACCGCATAATTCATCATCTAACCACGGTGACATTCCCTGAACCTTAATAGCCAAAATTTCAGGAATCTAATGCTCCCGATGCATCTCATGATATACATATAGGTCTTGTTATTACGCTTACGATACCACCACAATGGAGGAGATGTGTAGAAATTTACAACCAACTGCAGAGTTAACCAATCATTGAATCTCTCCCCTCGACTAGAATCACCACCTCATTATAAGCCGAATAATGGTATTTTTCCTTTAATACACTTCACAAAATCTTATCGCACTGATCCTTGGTCCAATAACATCGCCTCACCCAGTATGAACTGCGCGGACAACAAATCACCCCAAACATGACCAACAGTCTCACATGATACCACAATGCACCAGTAGGCCATAACTCGAACATAATACATAAGCAAATGACTCAGGAAAAGACTACTCAACTTACGCAACTTATTATGAAATCTCCTCAGAAAATAGAAAGCAAAACACAAGAAAATAGATATAGGCAACCGTACTCAACATCACATTGTTGCGACGCGCAACCTGATCCAAATAACATGTCTGTGGCGGCGTGCCACCCGATCCAAATAACATAACCATGGCGGCGTGCCACCCGATCCAAATAACATAACCATGGCGGCGTGCCACCCGATCCAAATAACATAACCATGGCGGCGTGCCACCCGATCCAAATAACATAACTGTGGTGGCATGCCACCCGATCCAAATAACATAAAATTCATGTAAGGAGATACACTCGAGCTAAATTACTCATTACCACAAATATCGTACATCGGCCACAAGCACGCTAAGTGCACAATACCATCCTGGGGAAATTGATAGAGCCATATGCTACAAAACTCAAGCACATCTGAGGTACGATACATAATCTGAAGCTCAGGAGCTATCCTGCTCACATAACATCACCACTACGCGGGAACTCAACACATAGGAAAATATCAAGTTGTTTCCCAACTCACACGGCACAACAGACTATTACATGAGATGAACGAAGACGGAACAACATCTGTTGTTCTAATACCTTTCCATGAAAAGCGCTATACTGAAATGAACACGCTTGACTCATACGGAGCGCATAATCATATTTAATTCCATCCACAAACATCGAGTCTACCTTGCTCGCACCGAACTAGGCTAATAGCTTTACCTAGGTCCATATTAACCCACTTCCTCTCATAACACCTAAGAACGACCATCATAGCCGAGACAAACACCCCACAATCCACAACCGAATGAACTGAATGCCTTTCAGGCATAAATTCTCAAATAAGCAACATTACACTCCTTTATACACTGTCTAATTCTTCAATCCATTAAGTGAATAGTGTCACACTCATACGATCATCTCGTGGTCACGCTCCCACAACCTTCTACACAAGGTAGCAAGCCTGCACATCCACCACTAGCCACACTAACGCTGTAAAACAAATCAAGAACCCATAACTAGGATGCAAAGCCTCTTTCACCAAACACTGCTCCCAGGTGACACTGAAGACAACACCAGCTTACTCTAAACATTCAAATCCCTCTTTCTTGCTCATCCGAGCTCATGACATCCTTGTCAACACTGAACCGGAACCTTGGTCCTCGCTTCCAAATTTCATACAGTTCACTGCACCTAACACGCCAATATACATTTGCACATGAATCTCGTCATAACTCCTAAACCACTAATAGGGCAAACACTTCATCATATAAAGACCTTTTACTTAACTCAATCCAATAGAACCATCACAAAACACGAGTGAATTCTCATAATCACAAAACATGCAAATCCTCAAACTCCACCTCTACAGGACATAACTGATTCACCCGTATACCTCAAACTGAAACTGATACGATACTCAGTCGCACAATCGACTCATCAACAGCAGACTCCCCCACTTAGCTCAATCCATAGATCAAGATGAACAATAACTCACAATGCCCATACGCTAACACCGCCACGATATCGTAGTGAGAATCAATTAAACTTCCCATAAGCTCATATAACATAACCCCTCTCGTACCTCAATTCAATTCGCACTCACCGCAGGAATAATGATAACCCCAATCAACACATAGCAACTCAATTCGCACTCACCTTGAGTGACTCCATTCCACGAGACCATTTCGCTTCTAGACCCATGAACCGTTTCATGTGCTCCTTGCATGCATATTCACATCTTTGACCGGTATACCCATTCTGATAACCTTTCCATGAACCCGAAGTCATTTTCTCCTTCTTATGAACCCCAATGCTACTCTACATACCGAAGATAACGTAGAGTCTCCAACCATTTTCTCCTTCCCATAATTCTGTTGCAAAAGCTCGATTCTTAACCATACGGTGGCTTGAAATCCTTAGGCACCACCTTCTAACCTTTGAATCCATTGGAACCATTGTTGAGAGTCACCCACTCTTGCTTGGTCACGAATATAATCAACTCTACGGCTTCACTGGCACCTGAACACCCATCTTGATAAAGCACCCGGCTGAATCCCTTCACTTGTAGATTACCTTTGTACTAAGCATAAATCCTGAATCTTTCCAAAACCTAAACCTGATTCAAGAAGGCCAACCCTTGCACACCTTTATCAAATCCTATGCCCAATTACTATTCTACTCACATCCCCTTAGCTGCAATAACTTTCCATTACGTCGACAATCCGCAACCCATGAGAAAATAATCCTACAACCCAATCGCAGGCGGTGGAACTCTCCCACTTAGCCCGAAGCTGCTCCTTGCACCACTCTAAACCCCACCGAAATTCTCTCTGCATTACTGACATGATCTTGCTCAACCAACCCGTCAAATTCTTCAAAATTCTCCTGTTAGCATTCCATGAATACTCAATTTCCCTTGCATCATTCACATATTCGGCCTCCTACTGAATAGCCATTGGAATTCCTCTTAGAAACTTGCCGACCACACAACCGCTGACCTTCTCACAGGAGAAAACCCTCTTGCGGAAATTACCAATTTACACCTCCCAATGACATTGTTGCACAATCTCTACGACATCAATACCCCATCCTACGCCCGTCCTCATTTACCAACTTACCAGTCCGTCCGCTCCTCTTGGACATCCACTAAAAGTGCGACAATATCTTCCAATTCACCGCTATATTGCATCCTTCTTCATCTTGAACGACTCCTCTCTGTTGTATCCAACCTTTCGCTAAAATAGCCAATATTTCAATTTAAGTTTGTGGACCCCATCATCGTCCACTAAAATTCCCAAATCACTCCAAACTTCCCCTCAAGAGGTGTATCTATCTTAACACAGAACTCATATGCTACGCTTCCACTCTCCCACTTTGGTTAAACTCACTCCTGCAAGCAACTACCTGACTTCCTTTTCGTACACCTGGCCTTTTAGAATTTAACCATCACCTGACACTTCCCACGTGTCCTTCCTTATCCCTTGTTGCCCAGTCGTTGCCTTAGCCCAATAACTATCTTTGTAGCATTTAAACCAGCAGATCACCACAACTTCCAACCTTTCCGAAGATCATCTTTCTTGAGTCGCCTTTATTAGAAATACTTATTCAATACTGAACCACCGCGTACCACGATCTCTGACAACTGCTTCTTCAATATTATTTCGCAACATTCTGACCCAATGCAACAGGAGAAACTATAACACTAGCAAACTTAACATATTCTATTCGATCGAAGATAACGATATCACATCACAGATGAAAATTCCACCTCGCTTGAAAACACCAAGTCTTATTATTCTTTCAACCCAAATTTGAACATTCATAGTTCAATTGCCTTTCCTCCGCAGGAACTAAAATATTGAAATCTCGAGATCACGCTCTAAGAAGACCTCCTTTCAAGTCATTCATTGTCCCAACACATGGCGAGCTTCCTATCACCACGTCAATACCGTGAGGTGACCAATCACAAGCATCATAACAACCCGAGCATAGCCTTAAAGCCCTCAAAAACACAGTTACTAAGCTAAAATAACATATTATCCTTCCGCAGAGCGACGACAATAGTCCCAACCAACTACGCATGGAAAAACATCACGCACCATATCTGTATTACCATTACCATTCCTCAAATTCCCAATCCATAGCAAGCGCTTCACGACGCGTAAGATTGAGTAAGAAGGAACGTAGGCATAAGCCTCAAAGGAATCAAACCGCATGATGAGGTATTAAGAAGGGAAGTACTCCTAATAGCCATGTAGCCTCTCGAAGATAAGTACAGACATCTCTGTACCGATCTGCAAGACTCTACTAGACTTGCTCATGACTCGTGAGACTTAAGGGAACCTAGTGCTCCGATACCACGTTGTCACGACCCAAAATCCATTAAGGTCATGATGGCGCCGGACACAACTGTCGGGCAAGACAATCATTTAAATAGTTAATAAAATCTTTATTTTTAAAATTCTTGAAGTCATTCCTTTTTCATTTTCTTAAATAGTAATTAGCGAACTTCCACTAAGTAAACAATAAAATCTTTAGCAATTTAAATAGTGAATAATCCATAATTATCCCAGAACCCAGCGTCACAACTGTATGAGAAAATTTTCTAAGAATTATACATGTACTACAACACTTGTCTGGAATACAAACTGGACAAGGAATTTAAAATAAAATACAATACATCTGAGGAAGATCCTGCCGGCTGCGGTCGTCTCCGAATGGTGCAGCTCGTCTAAGTCTCCAATAAGCCACATCACTGCGTCAAGCATGGCCACTAGCTATGAATGTACCTGTGCAATAAAAATGCACAGCAAGTGTAGCATGAGTACGAAAATAACATGTAATCAGTAAGTATCCCGCCTAACCTCGAAGAGGTGGTGACGAGAGGCCGACTTTGAAACTTACAAGAGGTCAAATTAATATAATCAAGTGTGACACTAAGCATGGATATCATAGGAAAATTAACAAGTAGCGACAGAAATAACAGCTTTTTTCACATTTAATATTCTTAAATCCTCATCATTTCAGTTGACCATTTTAAAATCTCCAGGCCAGTAATCAGGTAAAAATCACAGCAAATACGCAGTAAATATCATGCGCAAGCAAATGTCAGGGGTCGAACGGCCCGAACCAATATAAATGTAAATTGTGCACTGCCGAAGGGTCGAACGGCACGAACCATAGATGCATCTTTTAACCCGTCGTGGCGTACGGCCCCCTCCCATGAGAGTAGTGGAAGAAATCACCCTGCTCGCGGAATATAAATTGTGAAGCAGTCACACACAGTCATGCACATTCAAACAGTCCACCCCGACTATGTCGGGAAAACAAGTACTTAAGTAAATAACAATTTCTATTTTAATGGTCACGAAAATAGTATTTAAATCTTTTCCAGAAATTCATTTACCAAGTACGATGAGGTTTAAACACTTTTTTTTTTCATCAATAAGGTTACAAGTACGGCAAATAAAACATGCTTTCGGGTCCTAGATTACCCGGACGTGAGCATAATAGTAGCTACGCATGGACTCTCGTCACCTAGTGTGTATGTGGCCCCCACAAATAGTAGCACAATTTTAATTATTTCACCTATGGGGACATTTCCCCCATACAAGGCTAGAAAGGAGACTTACCTCGCTCCGAAGATTCCTAACCGGCCTCCAAGCTCTTCCGACGACTCAAATTGATGCACGATGCCCCAAAACTATCCAAATAACGGGCACACCAATGAAAATATACTTTAATACTTATAACAATTCAATTTATATAAATTCCCAATTTCGCTCGAAAAGTTGACAATATTTCCCTCGGGCCCACGTGCCCGGATTCCTAAATTTTTTGAAGATAAGGATTACCCATGACTTTACTAACTCCAATACATAATTTATTCTTAATTTCATGCTCGAATTCGTGGTCAAAATCCAAAAATACACATTCTAGGTCTTTGTTCAAAAATCCCAAATCTCTACTAATTTCCATGACCAAACCTATATACAACCTTGTATTTTAACTTGAGATGGGTAGAAATAACTTACCTTGACATAGATGACGAAAATCCCCACTTGACGCTCTCCAAAAATCCCCCAACCAAGATAAAAATGAAGAGAAATGGCCAAGACCTCGGTTATAAAAATGCACACTGCCTCCAATCCCTCTACACCTGCGGTTACTATGCCCACACCTGTGAGCCCGCAGGTGCACCCAAACTGTCGCACATGTGGCTTTCTCCTTCCCCAACCTTCTCCGCACTTGCGCTCCCTCTTCCGCATCTGTGCTTCTGCAGGTGCGGAAATAACCTCGCACATGTGGCCTCCAGCCAAGCCATCCTTTTCCGCTTCTGCGATACATTAGCCGCACCTGCGGTGCCGCACCTGTGGCCAAAACCTCGCAGGTGCGGTCACACCAGACACCAGCAGCTTCAGCTCCTCCTCAACTTCTAATTTGATTTGTTAACCACCTGGAATCCACCCGAGGCCCCCGGGACCTCGTCCAATTGCACCAACCTATTCCAAAACATAATGTGGACCTGCCCAAGGCCTTAAATCACCTCAAATAACATCGAAACAATGGATCGCATCACAATTCAATCTTTATGAACTTTGAAATTTCCAACTTCTACATTCAATGATGAAACCTATCAAAAAATCACGTCCGATTGATCCCAAATTTTGCGCACAAGTCACATCCAACATTACGGACCTGCTACAACTTTCGAAATCGCATTCCGACCTCGATATCAAAATTTCCACTTTCGGTCAGATTTCTCCAAAAACCTTCAAATTTCTATCTTAATCCAAATGACTTCAAAATAACCTATGGATCTCCTAATTCACTTTTGATCGCGCTCCCAACTCCAGAATCATCATACGGAGCTATTCCCAGACTCAGAATCCCAAACGGACATCAATATCACTAAAATACATTTCAACCCAGACTTATGAAATTTCTTCTAAAATGCTGACTTCTACAATATGCGCTGAAACGCTCCCGCGTCATCCCTAACCCGATCCGAACATATGCCCAAGTTCGAAATCATCATACGAACCTGCTGGAATCTTCAAATCCTGATTCTGAGGTCGTTTACTCAAAAATTCATGGTTGGTCAATTCTTCCAACTTAAGGCTTCTGAAATGAGAATGTTCTTTCAATTGACTCTAAACTTCCCGAAATTAAATTCTGACCACACCTACAAGTCATATCACCTGAAATGAAGCTACTCATGGCCTCAAACTGTTGAATGACGCACTAGGGCTCAAAACAACCGGTCGGGTCGTTACACTAAGTTGTATGGTAATTGATATTGGTCACTAATTGTTTGTTCTGAGCCAGTTAGTGTTTTCAGCCCAAGGTCATGCTTGTTAATTATTGAGTACATGGGGTTGATTGTAATCATACTACACTCTGTTGTTCGTGTGTAGATCCAGGTACTTCCGGACGCGGTGATTCTTTATTTGTGCGGGTACCAGCTTCTGAAGACTACAAGGTAGCTGTTATGTTCTCCCCAGACCTTGAAATTGTCTTTCATTTATGCATGTTACTATTGTTCTATTGTTCAGAAAATCGTATTTAGGATTTGGACTTGTATTTTGATAATCAATAGAGCTCATGTACACACAAGTATACGCAGTCGTCAAGTAAAAAAGTGACTAAAAGTCAGATGTCGAACCCACGAGGACTTGTGATTAACTATTAACTAAATTAGAATATCCTCATTTTTTAAACAAGAATTAAAACTAGAAGTATTTGATTCTAAACTAATTAAAATGAAGAAAAACAAATAATGAACTTTAAATAGAAGAAGAGAAAATGTTTATGTTATCAATGTTATGAAAACATCGCAAGGGCATTTAAGTTGGTGATTGCTAACTCTAGTTTTCCAAAAGTACGGTAGCAAAGACTGAGATTGAATATCTGCTCCTTAGTAGGTGCGACAGAGGGCTGTGTAAGGATTTCAAGGTTATCCTGGGTGAGACCCTCGCGGCGCATCATAGGCTCTTGGTGATGGACATCGGTATTATGATGAAGAGGAAGAATAGGATTACACGAGGTCAAATGAGGATCAGGTGGGGACCTTGACTAAGGATAAAGCTCAAGAGTTGGAAGGGAGGCTATTGACTGTGGGAGCCTGGAGGAGTAGTAGGGACGCGAGCATTATGTGGTCAACAACGGCGGATTATATACGGGAGGCAATGAGAGAGATGTTGGGAGTCTCAAAGGGTTTTGCTGGCGGGCACAAAGGAGACTGGTTTTGGAATGAAGTGGTCCAAGGTAAAGTGGAAGCAAAGAAGGCGGTGTACCTGAAGTTAGTAGGGAGCACATGCGAGGTAGAGAGGAGTGCGGATAGGGAGAGGTAGAAAGTATCTAGGAAGGAGGCGAAACTGGTGGTCATGGAGGCTAAGATTGTGGCTTTTAGTCGTCTGTACGTGGAACTAGGGGCCAAAGGCGGGGAGAAGAAATTATTCTGGCTGGCTAAGGCGAGAGAGAGGAAGGATAAGGATCTTGACCTAGTGAGGTGCATCAAAGACGAGGACGGTAGAGTATTGATGGGAGAGGCCCAAATTAAGCGGAGATGGCAGACTTACTTTCATAAACTTCTGAATGAATAAGGGGATCCGGATATTGTGCTAGGCGAGTTGGGGCATTCTGAGAGTCACCGCGATTTTGGGTAATATAGGCACATCAAGGTTGGGAGGTTGTGGGAGCTATGCATAAGATTGTTACATCTCGCATTTTCGTACGTAAAAGTTTCATCTTCAGTTAATCGACGTAGACTCGGGGATGAGATTATCTTGAGGTTAACGTAGTTATGCTATTTATAACAAGTGATAAATAAGTGCCATGAAGGATAAATGGTTCACGAATTAAAGAAAATGAGTTTCATTGAAGGTTTTCAATTTGGGATAAAATATGGTCCGAGCTATAATTCTCGATATTTATGGACTAGTACCATACAAGGTACCATATGAACGTGATAGTACGATGATAAAGTGTATTAAAAATAAGTAGAATTTTAAGTAATTTGAGATAAATTTTAATTAATTGGTTAATTATCAGGTATCGAAATATTTCCTAATTAATTAATTGGTTATAGGATAAGATTATGACCCCTCCCCTCCCCACCCCACGTGGCAGCAAGACACTAACCAAACAAATTATTCTTGGTCATTTGTGATTACGTGGCAACCTAATATATTAATTTCAAGACACTTCATTTCTAGGATTTTGAATACAAACAACATTTCATTCTCAACCACTACAATCAGATTCCTATAATTCCTTACACAACACTACAATCAAGAACGTGAAATTTAGCACATTAGCAACATAATTGCTTACAAATTCCTACAAGTTCCTACAAAGAACGTGATTTTTTCAATCAACGAGATTTCTTATCACAGTAGTAATGTGAAATTTTGCGGTTCTAAAGAAGTACGATACAACCTTTTCCAAGAATATCATACGGATTTTTCCGCACTCCATTATGTTAAGGCTATCCCTTCTTTATTTTTGGCATGATCCAAATAATACAAATGAAATGAGCAAAATACGCAACTTTCATAAATGACTCTATTCATAGAAATACTAGGGGTGTCTATATTCTTGATTCCCCATGTGAATTATTATTATATCTTCTGTTCATGGGTCTCAGAAAAATATGTATTTGATAAAGTTTATCCGAACGGCATATTGATTTTTATGGCATTCCGAGAAATCTTATCAATGTATTTCTTATGCATTTCATGCATTTATACATGCACATTGATCCATGACCAGATGGCGTTATATACGCGTATATATGTATATTATATGTATATGGGATATGGGAAAAGGTTACGGCATTATATACGCACCACCACCTGATCAGTTCATATATGTTGATGATTTTGTCCACAGTGACCGAGATGATATGATGGGATGCCCTCAGAGGCTTGATGATGTAATGTACACCTATACCTATGCATGACACGAAATTTACACGCACGTGCATGATATTATAACTGCTTCAGGATATGCAAAGTTATTTAGACTTACAAGCGGAATTCCATATTCCATGTTTCATCTATGTCTCTTATGTACTGATTTTTATTCCCTACATACTCAGTACATTATTCGTACTGATGCCCTATTTCCCGGGGCCTGCATTTCATGCCCGCAGGTGCAGGTAGGCAAGCAGACGGTCCCCCTTCTAGGATCCTTGATCAGCGAGAGTTGGCGTGCTTCACTTGATCCAGAGTTTCTTTTGATTTTGGTACGATATGCTTGTATACATATATGGGTATGACGTGGCTCAGTCCCGTCCTTGTACAGTGTTATTTTCTATTAGAGGTATGTGGACAGTTATGTATAGTTGGATAGTATGTGGCATTGTCGGCTTCCAATTTTGGGTATATAGTTGTCTATAGCAGCCTTGCTTAAGGGTGTACAACAAGTAGGATACTAGCACCCGTCGTGGCCCATCGATTTGGGTCGTGACAAAGATGAGCAGGGGCAGAGCTACCAGGCCTGACGAGATTCCGGTAGCATTTTGGAGGTGTGGGGGTAGAGCAGGTCTAGAGTGGCTGACAGGGTTGTATAATGTTATTTTCAGGACAAAGAGGATGTCGGACGAATGGAGGTGGAGTACGGTGGTTCCGTTGTACAAGAACAAAGGTGACATCAAGAGTTGCAACAACTATAAGGGTATCAAACTATTGAATCATACCATGAAAGTGTGGGAAAGGGTAGTATAAGCAAGGGTGAGGAGGACGGTGTCTGTATCAGACAACCAGTTCGGGTTCATACCGGGTCATTCTACTAGTGAATCTATCCACCTTATTATGAGGTTGGTGGAACAGTACAGGGATAGGAAGAAGGATATGCACATGGTATTTATTGATCTGGAGAAAGCGTATGACAAGGTTCCTAGAGAGGTTCTTTGGAGATGCCTAGAGGCTAAAGGTGTGATGGTTTCTTACATTAGGGTGATTAAGGACATGTATGATGGATCTAAGACTCGGGTTAGGATAGTGGGAGGCAACTCTGAGCATTTTTCGATTGTTATGGAGTTGCACCAAGGATCTGCGCTCAGCCCATTCTTGTTTGCACTGGTGATGGATGCACTGACACACCATGTTCAAGGAGAGGTGCCATGGTGTATGTTATTCATTGATGACATTGTTTTGATTGACGAGACGCAGAGTGGATTTAACGAGAGGCTGGAGGTTTGGAGATAGGCCCTTGAGTCTAAGAATTTCAAGTTGAGCCGAATGAAGATGGAATATCTGGAATGCAAGTTCAGTGTCGAACCAAGGGAAGCGGGCTGTAACGACCCGGCCAGTCGTTTCGTGAGATTAATCATGTTTCCCCCATTTCTGCTTTATCATATATTGCTTAGCCTATTTATGTTTTATTGGGTCAGATGGTTTGGGTTCGGAGTGGTCATGGAGATTTGAGGCACTTAGTCTCTTAAAGTAGCCTAATAGTTGAAAAAGTCAAGTGAGAGTTGAATTATTGGTAAACGACCTCAGAATGCGGATTTTATGGCTCGGATAGATTCGTTAGGTGATTTGGGACTTAGGAGTGTGTTTGGAATGAAGTTTTGATGTCCGGTGTAGAATTAGGCTTGAATTGGCGAAAGTTAGTTTTTGGCGATTTCTGGTCAGCAGTGGAAAATAGGCTATTGGGGTCGGAATGGAATTCCGAAAGTTAGAGCAGGTTTGTAATGTCATTTTGGATATGTGTTCAAAATTTCAGGTCATATCGAATGTGTTTTGGCTAGTTTCAGCATCATTGGCGAGATTTAGAAGTTTCAAAGTTCATAGGTTTGAATTTGATGTAATTTTGGTGTTTTCGTGTTGTTTTTGGTGTTTGAAAGGCTCGACTAAGTTTGAATGATGCTATGGGGTGTGTTGGTATGTTTGGTTATGGCCCCGAGAGGCTCGGGATAGATTTCGGATGGTTGGCGGGGGTTGGAACTTAGGAAATTTGCAGCAAATGGCTGCTAGTGCAAAGCTTCTGGTGTGGCCGCACCTGCGCATGGGCAGCCGCATATGCGACGCTGCAGGTGCGAAGGTCCATGCGCAGGTGTGAAAGGAGGCTAGGCAGGAGGAGTCCGCAGGTGCGAAGGGTTGGCTGTGCCTGCGAAGCCGCAGGTGCGGAGAAGAGATCGCATGTGCGAGAAAAGGGCCGTTAGTGGGATTTCGGAGGTGCGCACCTAGGACCGCAGGTGCGCACCTGGGATCGCAGGTGTGGGTCTGCAGGTGCGGGTCCGTAGGTGCGAGGAAAGGTCAGCAGGAGCAGATTAGCTGGGTTGAACAGTATAAAAGAGTGCCTCCGCGAAATTTTGGTTATTCTACCATTGTTCCATGCGGTTGGAGCTTATTTGAGAGCAAATTGAAGAAAGAATTTGAGGGTCTTCAGTGGAGGTAAGTTCCCGGATTCTAAAAATCTTTT
Source organism: Nicotiana paniculata (assembly GCA_005239505.1). Taxonomy (NCBI): domain Eukaryota; kingdom Viridiplantae; phylum Streptophyta; class Magnoliopsida; order Solanales; family Solanaceae; genus Nicotiana; species Nicotiana paniculata. The sequence goes on from MDKI01196569.1 coordinate 51,203, forward strand.
CTATGCTATTTTGTTCGGATTAGGCTTGTAACTTGAAGGATTAAAGTATAAAAAGTTTGGAAAAAAAAGGAGGAGGTTTGGAAAATTCTTTTGGCGATTTGGTTAGGCAATTGTGGTCCGATTGTGGTGTTCTTGGTATGTGTAGAATTGTGGGAGGACGAGGTTTCTAGTGATGTAAATTTTATCAAATTTTGAGACGTGGGCTCGAGGCTCAGGTTTGGCCGAATTTCGAGATTTTTGTAAAAATTGATACTTTTCGATTGGGTTGTGTTCCTTTACCGTATATTGATGATGTTAGTCTGGTTTTGGTTAGATTTGGAGCAATCAGGATCCAATTTTAGGGGTAAGATCATAGCGGACTAGTATTGTGGCCCGGTAGAGGTAAGTAATGGTCATAAATATTGTCTTGAGGGTATGAAACCTCGGACTTCATATTTCTCACTGTTTTTAGAATGGCGAACATGTTGAATGACGAGTATGTGGCACGCACTGATTTTTGGGTTGGACTTGGTCCTCTCCGCGGCAACTATTGAGTTGCGTATTTTTACTCTAAATCATATGTTAAACTGTGCTCTAAAGACTATTGTTATATTTGGGCTATAAGCCATGTTTGGGGCCTCATGACGACTTGTTTAGACCCCTTGGGGGCCTTTTACTGCTATTTCCTCACTGTTATTGATGATTTACACTCAGTCACATTGTGCTTACTGTTTTCGAAACTCAGCCTGGTTTACACTATTTTAAAATATAAAAATGATGTTTTGGATCGAGTACCCCATTTTAGTAATACGCCCGAGGGGCTTTTGAGAGGTTCTAACTGAGTAAGGCCGAGGTCCTGATTGTGAGGATATGATACGCCACGAGGTGGCTTGATATTATTTCTTGGGCTGAAGGAGCCCCTCCGGAGTCTGTACACACCCCAAGTAAGCGTAGGTACCAACTGAGTGTTGAGTGCTGAGTGTCGAGTGATGAGTGATTGGGAGGCATGAGTGATAGTGAGGTTGCCCGAGGGGCAGATACTGAGTGGTTGTGAGGTGCTGAGTGATGTTCTGCCCGAGGGGCAATTTATGATTCATGTTTTTTTTTGCCCGAGGGGCTACTTATGATTTATTTCATTTTTACACTAAATCTTTCGGTTTGAAATTGTCGAAAACACATTTTTCAAAGGATTTTTCTGAAGTTGGTTTTAAGGCATGATGATTTCATATATATATATATATATATATATATATAGAGAGAGAGAGAGAGAGAGAGAGAGAGAAAGAAAGGTTGTGCATATTGTGAATTGATGATATTGATTTTTATGTCTTTCTTGCCGCTTAGAGTTGATTTATTTTCATTACTACTGAGTTGGTGTACTCACATTACTCCCTGCACCCTTGTGTGCAGATTCAGGTGCAGATACCGAGCATTAGCTATCTATTCCGTGCAGAGCCGGAGTTCGGGATAAAGAGGTAGTTGTTCAGTGTCTGCAGCATTTCTGTTCTCCCTTCTTTGTTGTATCTAGCTATTCGTTTGGAGGTTTTTTATTATAATAGTAAACCTTTTGGCATATTTCTCTTAGATGCTCATGACATGTTGGCTCCAGGTTTTGGGGTTGGTTGGACTGTTTAACTATTTGTTTTGCCTAATTGATTTAGTAAATTCTATATACTTTATGAAATGCTTGAAATTAGTTTGGATTTTGGAAAGAAACTGTAAATATATTATTATAGGCTAGCCTAGTTCCACGATAGGTGTCGTCACGACTGGTTTAGGATTTGGGGTCGTGGTAGTTTGGTATCAGAGCCTAGGTTACATAGGACTCAATGGTCACGAGCAGGTTTAGTAGAGTCTTGCGGATCGGTACAGAGACGTCTGTACTTATCTTCGAGAGGCTGCGGAACCCTTAGGAACAATCTCATTTTCTTGAATTTTGTCGTTCCATTGTTGTTGATTCTGGAAATCTGAACTTCTGTTATTTCCTTCTCTCACAGATGGTGAGGACTCGCGCTACCGATCAGGATGATCAGACACCAGCTAGACCAGGGAGAGATCGAGGCCGTGGTAAAGGTAGAAGGTCAGCCAGGGCAGTGCCAGTTGATCCCCTACTGTTCAGGGTCAGATTCCCACCACAGACACTCCAATGGGGCAGGCTCAGGCAGCGGTTGTGCCTATTGTTATCCCAGGTGTTCAGGAGACCTTGGCCCAGATCTTGACGGTGTGTACCACCCTTGCTCAGGCCGTTTCCACTACTTCTCAGGCCGGGGGAGGCAGTTACACTCCAGTTTCCTGGACACCTGAGCAGGGTACTCAGGGCCATCAGATACCTGGGGTGGTTCCAGCCCAGCTAGCTGCTCCAGTTCGGGACTTCGTGATTCCGCCTATGCCAGAGGACGAGCAGCGTAGAGTGGAGAGATTTAGCAGATTACAGCCTCCGACATTCAGTGGTGCTGAGGACGAGGATGCCCAGGGATTTCTAGATAATTGACAGAGGATGCTGCGTACTGCTGGGATTTTGGAGACTAGTGGGGTCTCATTTGCTACATTTCAGTTTTCTGGTGTTGCTTTCACTTGGTGGGAGTCTTTTGAGAGGCGTAGGCCTGTTGGTTCAGCACCCCTTACCTGGTATCAGTTCTCCACTATCTTCTTGGAGAAGTATGTACCTTAGTATCACAGGGAGGAGCAACACAGGTTTTTTGAGCAGCTACATCTGGGAGAGCTGTCAGTGACGCAGTATGAGATGTTGTTCTCGGATTTAGATCGTCATGCTACCGAGTTGGTCCCTACTGATAGGGAGAGGGTTAGGAGGTTCTTGGATGGCCTCACTTGTCAGCTCCACCAATTTATGACTCGGGAGAGAGTATTAGATGCTTCATTCGAGCAAGTTGTTGACATTGATCGAGATATTGAGTCAATTCGCCGCCAGGAGTGGGAAGATAGGGAGGCCAAGAGGCCTCATGGATCGGGCAGTTCTAGTGGTACTCCCTACAGGGGGCAATTTTAGCTTGGTAGAGGTCGTTCATTCAGGCCTCCTTAGTTAGTTCACCCAGCTTATAAAGGTGCATCTTTGGGGCATGGTCCCTGTGTTTCTCACCCAGGTCGTACTTCATTTGGTGCCCTCCCAGCTCAGAGTGCAGCTCGAGTACCACTAATTCAGAGTTCTTCTATGCATGAGTCTTCCAGTGGTCATTCTGGTGCCAGGGGTTTCTATCAATCCCCACCTCCAGCTCCAGGGAGTTGTTTTTAGTGTGGAGAGTTCGGGCACATGTGGAGGCAGTGTCCCCGTCGTCCTGGTGGTTATTCTCAGCAGAGGGGCTAGCACCAGACTTCAGCTCCAGTTACTTCACCACCCGCCCAGGCAGTTGGGGGTGGTACACAGTCAGCTAGAGGCCACCCTAGAGGGGGAGGTCGAGCAGGTGGAGGTCAAGCCCGTATGTATGCATTTCTAGCCAGGCCAGATGCTATAGCCTCCGATGCAGTGATCCCAGGTATTGTCTCAGTCTGTTGCCGAGATGCTTTGGCTTTATTTGACCCTGCTCTACATATTCCTATGTTTCTTCATATTTTTCCCGTTTCCTGGATATGTCCTGTGAGTCTTTAGTTACCTCTATTCATGTGTCGACTCCGGTGGGCGATGTTGTTGTTGTGGACCGTGTGTATCGGTCGTGTATGATATCTATTGGGGGTTCGGAGACCCGAGTGGATCTACGGTTACTCAGCATGGTCAATTTTGATGTGATATTGGGCATGGATTGGTTATCTCTGTGTCATGATGTTCTTGATTGTAACGCTAAGACCGTGACCTTAGCTATGCCAGGATGTCCGAGGGTTGAGTGGAGAGGTTCTTCTGAGTATATGCCTAGTAGGGTAATTTCCTACCTGAAGGCTCAGCACATGGTTGAGAAAGGGCGTTTATCTTATCTGGCTTTTGTGAGGGATGTCATTGGTGAGACTCCCGCTATTGATTCAGTTCTTGTGGTCCGTTACTTTCCGGACGTGTTTCCTGTAGACTTGCCAGGCATGCCACCTGATAGGGGCATTGATTTTGGTATTGTCTTGGTGTCAGGCACCCAGCCTATTTCTATTCCACCTTATTGTATGGCATCAGCGGAGCTAAAGGAACTAAAGGAGCATCTTCAGGAACTCCTAGATAAGGGGTTCATTCGGCCTAGTGTGTTACCTTGGGGTGCACCGATGTTGTTCTTAAAGAATAAGGATCGTTCTATGCGTATGTGTATTGATTATCGGTAGTTGAACAGAGTTACGGTGAAGAATCGGTATCCCTTTCCTCTTATAGATGACATGTTTGATCAGTTGTAGGGTGCCAGGGTATTTTCCAAAATTTACTTGTGTTCCGGTTATCATCAGTTGAAAATTAGGGGGCCAGACATCCCAAAGACTGCTTTCAAGACTAGATATGGTCATTATGAGTTCCTGGTTATGTCATTTGGGCTGATCAATGCCCCAGAAGCCTTTATGCACTTGATGCACAGTGTATTTTGGCCTTATCTGGATTCTTTCGTCATCGTGTTTATTGACGATATCTTGGTGTATTCCCGATCTCGGGAGGATCATGAGCAGCATTTGAGAGTTGTGCTTCAGACCTTGAGAGAGAAGAGATTGTATGCAAAATTCTTGAAGTGTGAGTTCTGGCTTGATTCAGTAGCATTCTTGGGGCACATGGTGTCCAGTGAGGGTATTCAGGTTGATCTGAAGAAGGTAGAGGCGGTGCAGAGTTGTCCTAGACCGTCATTAACTACTGAGATTCGCAATTTCCTTGGTTTGGCAGGGTACTACCGCCGTTTCGTAGAGGGGTTTTCATCTATTGCAGCATTTATAACCAAACTGACCCAGAAGGGCGCTCAGTTCAGGTGGACTGAGGAGTGCGAGGAGAGCTTCCATAAGCTGAAGTCAGCTTTGACTACAGCGTCGGTATTGATTTTTCCCACGGGGTCAGGTTCTTATACAGTTTACTGTGATGCCTCGAGAGTTGGCCTTGGAGCGATTTTGATGCAGGACGGTAGGGTGATTGCCTACACATCCAGACAGTTGAAGGTGTACGAGAAGAATTATCCAGTGCACGATATTGAGCTAGCAGCTATTGTTCATGCCTTGAAGATTTGGCGTCACTATTTGCATGGAGTGCATTATGAGATTTTCACTGATCACCGTAGTTTGCAGCATCTGTTTAAACAGAAGGATCTGAATTTTCATCAGGTAGGTGGTTGGAGCTTCTCAAGGATTATGACCTCACTGTTTTATATCATCCGGGGAAGGCCAATGTAGTGGCCGATGCCCCGAGTCGTAGAGCGGAGATTTTGGGGAGTCTAGCCTACCTTCCAGTAGTAGAGCGGCCATTATCCCTTGATGTTCAAGCTTTAGCGGGTCGGTTGGTAAGATTGGATCTATTAGAGCCCCCGCGGTTATTGTCTTGTATATCCTCCAGGTCTTCTTCTTACGATCATATTAGAGCACGCCAGTATGATGATCCACATTTTCTTGTTCTTCCGGACAGGGTCTGTCACGGTGATGCTAGGGATGTGGTTATTGGTGATGATGGGGTTATGAGGATGCAGGGACGGATTTGCATGCCCAATGTAGATGGGCTTCGAGATTTGATTCGAGTTGAGACCCATAGTTTGCGGTATTCCATCGATCTGGGTGCCGCAAAGATGTATTAGGATTTAAGGCAGCATTATTGGTGGAGGCGGATGAAGAAAGATATTGTTGAGTTTGTGGCTCGGTGTCTCAACTGTCAGCAGGTCAAGTATGAGCACTAGAGTCCAGGTGGATTGCTTCAGAGATTTGATATTCCAGGATGGAAGTGGGAGCAGATCACCATAGACTTCGTAGTTGGACTCCCATGGACTTTGAAGAGGTTTGATGCTATATGGGTTATTGTGGATCGGATGACCAAGTCCGTGCACTTCATTCCTATTGGTACTACTTATTCTTCGGAGCAGTTAGCTGAGTATATATCAGGGAGATTGTCCGATTTCATGGGGTTCCAGTTTCTATCATTCCCGACAAAGGTACTCAGTTCACATCTCAGTTTTGGAGAGTCGTACAGAGAGATTTGGGTACTCAGGTCGAGTTGAGCACAGCGTTTCATCCTCAGACCGATGGGCAGTCGGATCGTACCATTGAGATTTTGGAAGATATGTTGCGTGCATGTGTCATTGATTTTGGGGTTCATGGGACCAGTTTCTGCCACTAGCGGAGTTTGCATATAATAGCAGCTATCAGTCGAGTATCTAGATGGCTCCGTATGAGGCTTTATATGGTAGGAGGTGCAGATCTCTGGTTGGATGGTTTGAGCCGCGCGAGGCTAGATTATTGGGCACAGACCTGGTTCAGGATGCGTTGGGTAAGGCGAAGTTGATTCAAGAGCGGCTTCGCACGGCGCAGTCTAGGCAGAAGAGCTATACGGACCGACAGGCCCAGGATGTGTCTTTCATGGTTGGGGATAAGGTGTTGCTGAAGGTGTCACCCATGAAGGGTGTTATGCGGTTCGGGAAGAGGGGAAAGTTGAGTCTCAGGTTCATTGGGCCATTTGATGTGCTTCAGAGGATTGGGGAGGTGGCTTATAGACTTGCCTTGCCTCCTAGCTTGGCGAGTATTCATCCGGTGTTCCATGTTTCGATGCTCCGGAAGTATGTTGGTGACCCGTCTCATGTTTTGGAATTCAGCATTGTTCAGTTCGAGGGTGATATGTCATAAGAGGTAGAGCCAGTGGCTATTTTGGGTCGACAGGTCAGAAAGCTGAGGTCTACGGATATAGCTTCAAGGAAGGTTCAGTGGAGAGGGCAGCCGATGAAGGATGCCACCTGGGAGACTGAGCGGGAGATGCGGGACAAATATCATCATTTATTCGAGACTCCAGGTATGTTTCTAGACCCGTTCGAGGATGAACGTTTATTTAAGAGGGGGAATTTGTAACGACCCGGTCGGTCATTCCATGAGATTAACCCCGTTTCCCCCATTTCTGCTTTATCATATATTGCTTAGATTGTTTATGTTGTTTTGGGTTAGTTGGTTTGGGTTCGGAGTAGTCATGGTGAGAATTGAGGCACTTAGTCTCTTAAAGTAGCCTAATAGTTTAAAAAATAAACTGAGAGTTGACTTATTGGTAAACGACCTCGGAAAGCGGATTTTATGGCTCGGATAGCTTCGTTAGGTGATTTGGGACTTAGGAGTGTGTTTGGAATGGAGTTTTGATGTCCGGTGTAGAATTAGGCTTGAATTGGCAAAAGTTAGTTTTTGGCAATTTTTGGTCGGTAGTGGAAAAAAGACTATCGGGGTTGGAATGGAATTCCAGAAGTTGGAGAAGGTTCGTAATGTCATTTTGGATATGTGTTCAAAATTTCAGGTCAATCGGATGTGTTTTGGCTGGTTTCGGCATCATTGGCAAGATTTAGAAGTTTCAAAGTTCATAGGTTTGAATTTGATGTAATTTTGGTGTTTTCGTGTTGTTTTTGGTGTTTCAAAGGCTCGACTAAGTTTGAATGATGCTATGGGGTGTGTTGGTATGTTTAGTTGGGGCCCCGAGGGGCTCGGGATTGATTTCGGATGGTTGGTAGGGGTTTGAACTTAAGAAATTTGCAGCAAATGGCTGCTGGTGCAAAGCTTCTGGTGTGGCTGCACCTGCAGATGGGCAGCCGCAGATGCGAAGGTCCATGCGCAGGTGCGAAAGAAGGCTAGGTAGGAGGAGACCGCAGGTGTGAAGGGTTGTTCGCGCCTGCGAAGCCGCAGGTGCGGAGAAGAGATCGCAGGTGCGAGAAAAGGGCCGTTAGTGGGATTTCGCAGGTGCGCACCTGGGATCGCAGGTGCAGGTCCACAGGTGCGAGGAAAGGTCTGCAGGTGCGTATTAGCTGGGGCAGAACAGTATAAAAGAGTGCCTCCGCGAAATTTTGGTTATTCTACCATTGTTGCATGCGATTGGATCTTATTTGAGGTCAAATTGAAGAAAGAATTCGAGGGTCTTCAGTGGAGGTAAGTTCCCAGATTATAAAAGTCGTTTCTATGCTATTTTGTTCGGATTAGGCTTGTAATTTCAAAGATTAAAGTAGAAAAAGTTTGGAAAAAATGGGAGGAGGTTTGGAAAATTCTTTTGGCGATTTGGTTAGGCAATTATGGTCCGATTGTGGTGTTCTTGGTATGTGTAGAATTGTGGGAGGACGAGGTTTCTTGTGATGTAAATTTTATCGAATTTCGAGACGTGGGCTCGGGGCTCGAGTTTGGCCAAATTTCGAGATTTTTGTATAAATTGATAGTTTTCGATTGGGTTGTCTTCCTTTACCGTATATTGAATATGTTAATCTGGTTTTGGTTAGATTCGGAGCAATCGGGAGCCAATTTGAGGGGAAAGGGCATAGCGGACTAGTATTGTGGCCCGGTAGAGGTAAGTAATGGTCATAAATCTTGTCCTGAGGGTATGAAACCCCGGACTTCATATTTCTCACTGTTTTTAGAATGGCAACATGTTGAATGACAAGTATGTGGCGCGCACTGATTTTTGGGTTGGACTTGGTCCTCTCTGCGGGAACTATTGAGTTGCGTAAATTTACTCTAAATCATATGTTAAACTGTGTTCTAAAGACTATTGCTATATTTGGGCTATAAGCCATGTTTGGGGCCTCGTGCCGACTTGTTTAGACCCCTTGGGGGCTTTTTACTGATATTTCCTCATTGTTTATTGATGATTTACACTCAGTCACATTGTGCTTACTGTTTTCAAAACTCAGCCTGGTTTACACTATTTTAAAATATAAAAATGATGTTTTGGGTCGAGTACCCCGTTTTACTGATACGCCCGAGGGGCTTTTGAGAGGTTCTGACTGAGTGAGGTCGAGGGCATGATTGTAAGGATATGATACGCCTGAGGTGGCTTGATATTAGCGCTTGGGCTGAAAGAGCCCCTCCGAAGTCTGTACACACCCCCAGTGAGCGTAGGTACCTACTGAGTGCTAAGTGCCGAGTGCCGAGTGATGAGTGATTGGGAGGCATGAGTGACAGTGAGGTTGCCCGAGGGGATGATATTGAGTGGTTGTGAGGTGCTGAGTGATGTTCTGCCCGAGGGGCAATTTATGGTTCATGTTTTTTTTTCCGAGGGGCTACTTATAATTTATTTCATTTTTACACTAAATCTTTCGGTTTGAAATTGTCGAAAAACACATTTTTCAAAGGATTTTTCTGAAGTTGGTTTTAAGGCATGATGATTTCATATATCTATGTATATACTGTTGGAAAGAAAGGTTGTGCATATTGTGTATTGATGATATTGATTTTTATGTGTTTCTTGTCACTTAGACTTGATTTATTTTCATCACTACTGAGTTGGCGTACTCATATTACTCCCTGTAGCCCGGTGTGCAGATTCAGGTACAGATACCGAGCATTAGCTATCTATTCCGTGCAGAGTCGGTGTTCGGGATATAGAGGTAGTTGTTCAGTGTCCGCAGCATCTCTGTTCTCCCTTCTTTGTTGTATCTAGCTATTCGTTCGGAGGTTTTGTATCATAATAGTAAACCTTTTGGCATATTTCTCTTAGATGCTCATGACATGTTGGCTCCGGGTTTTGGGGTTGGTTGGACTGTTTAACTATTTATTTTTCCTAATGGATTTAGTAAAATTCTATATACTTTATGAAATGAAATTGGTTGGGATTTTGGAAAGAAACTGTAAATATGTGATTATTGGCTAGCCTAGTTCCACGATAGGTGCCTTCACGTCCGATTTAGGATTTGGGGTCATGACACGGGCATGGACGTGAGGCTTGGGTCGTAGGTCATTTCCAAGAGAGGCAGTTTCAAGTACCTTGGGTCAGTTATCCACGGGGATGGGGAGATCGACATGTTGCACACGGTATAGGGGTGGGGTGGATGAAATGGAGGTTAGCATTTGGAGTCCTGTGTGACAAGAAAGTTCCTCCGCTACTCAAAGGTAAGTTTTATAGAGCGGTGGTTAGGTCGGCCATGTTGTATGGGGCTGAGTGTTGGCCAATTAAGAAATCACACACCCAAAAGATAAAAGTAGAAGAAATGAGGATTTTAAGGTGGATGTGCAAGCACACTAGGATGGATAAGATTAGGAATGAAGATATTCGGGAGAAGGTGGGCGTGGATCTTATTGATGACAAGATGCGGGAAGCGAGGATCAAATGGTTCGGGCATGTTCAGAGGAGGAGCTTGGATGTCCCAGTAAGGAGGTGGGAATGGTTGGCGTTTGTGGTTACGAGAGAGGTAGAAGGCGTCCTAAGAAGTATTAGGGAGAGGTGATCAGGAGGGATATGGCGAGGCTTCAGATCTCTGAGGACATGGAACTCGATAGGAAGTTGTGGAGGTCGAGCATTAAGGTTGTTGGTTAGGAGGTATTTGAGCATATTTAGTCTACTAGTGTGAGGCTAGGCTGATAGGATTTAGTCTTAGACTGCTAGTGGTCAGTGTTATCTTTACACTACACGTCCGTTTTCATAGCGCCAGGCCTTATTTACAAGTCATTATTTCTGCCTCTCATTTACCCATTGGTTCTTGTGTTGTTGTTATTATTTCCATGATGGAACTGATATATTGTCTCTTTTCGTCTTTTCGTATTCTTAAGCCGAGGGTATATCGGAAACAGCCTCTCTACCCTATCAGGGTAGAGGTAAGGTCTGCGTACACACTACCCTCCCCAGACCCCAATTGTGGGATTATACTGGGTCGTTGTTGTTGTTGTTGTTGTAATGTTATGAAAACGATCTAGAGTTATGGGCTATCTAACATTCCTATTGTATTCATCAATTAAATTGACTAACTAATTTATCTAGCTTATTGGTTGATAGGGTTAATATTGTTAATCTGTCGAGTTCTTACTCGCCTATTCAAGCTAACATAACGCCTATATGTTTATGGAATTAGAACTAACAAGAATGCATTTATAATTCCTGTACATCAACCAAGCAAGGAAATTAGGTATATGTCAATCCTAACTGCAAATCCATTCCCCAATGCCCAGGTTCAAGAACTTGCTCTACTCAATCCTATATGCAATCTAGAATTCCTACTTTCGAGTTCAATTCTAGATTCGTAGATAGTATTTAATTGGTGATCAAGAAATCAAGTAATTAAGCATAGGATTGAATAATAAACCAATATGATAAATCAAGAAACCAAAATTAATATTCGAATAACAATAGTCATGAAAGAACCACAACCCTAGAATGTAAAGTTTAGCTCCACATAGATATAGTAGCCAAACAACACATATAAAGAAACATAAAAATTACTAAGTTTGGCAGAAGAAAGATAGAATTTGATGAATCTCGGCTTCCACGGCGGCTTTGTGCTTGTGTTTCCTCTCAAAAACGTCCTCCCCCTCAAAAATAGGTTTACAACCCCTTTGATACAAGTTGGGACCGTGTAGGGCAGAAATAACCTTATCCCGGGCGAAATAGGAAAAATCCCGCACGCAGGGTCCAGGCCACCGCCTCGCTGGCCGTGGAGCTAAAACCAGTACATTATTTCATCTTCAATTCCAATTGTTTTCTTTTATTGTAATTCCCTTTTTCTTTTGTCTTGCACTTGGGGGGGACAAACACCAAAGGGTCCCCCCTTTGTCTCGTTCCTTTTTATTGTTTTATTTTCCTTTCTTTTTATTTTTCATTTTATTCAGTTTTGCTCCAAATCTCTTTATCTTCATATTGCTTTATTCATACATAATTAAAATATAATATTAAGCATAAACTAATATAATTAACACTCAAAAGACGATTAAAAGTACTAGAATGTGGGGCAACAATGATTAAATATATGTATTTTTAAGCCGAACATACCACCCCACACTTAAACTCTTGCTCGTCCTCGAGTCAACCGACAATTCACACTATTCTTGAGCACTTTATATTCACACATTTAAAGCACACCACGCCAATGACCATGGTTGGTAGCAATAATTAAAATGTAGCATATGCAATCACTTACACTTCCCTTTACTTATGTCATTCTTAAAAAATATTCACAACAAAGACAATGTGCTCATAACAATCCTAGCCTCAAAAACTGACTAATTGTCACAATGCACTCATAGCTTGAACACCCAGCATCATAGAGAAATCTAATAATGTTACCTATCCCTCATGAAACGATGTGCCCTCATAACAAGAATAAGAAAATAAGTTGAATTCACGCATTCAAATAAAATGCTCAACTATATTTTAAGGAGTTTAATATATCAAAGAAATCTTTCACTCTTACAAAGAAGTCACATGCATGTAATCGACACCATAGGCTTGCCTATAATGTTAATCTCCATTAATGTAGGCTCACTCGATTTAAAATCAATTAGGACTTTTTATAGTTGTAATGTAGATTAAAGGATGGGTGGGATATATTTCGGAATAGTGCTCACCCTGCTAAGCACTTTAACACATCACATAATCAACTAAGCAAGGCATCATAAGTAATTTAAAATCATACTATACATGCCAAAGCTTAAATGTGGTACTATCAAATAAGTCATGAGCCCCTAGGAATCTCATCTTTCTCCTCCATTTATCTCTTAAATTCTAATCTACTCTAAAAATAAAAATAAATGACTAGTCAGTTCAAACTACATCCCATGGAAAAGAACCGAGGTACAAAGAAAAATCATGGGGGATTATTACTACCTAAAGAAAGCTAAAAGACATGTTTTTGGATTATTCTATTTTTTAATTTTTTTGTATTTTTTATTAGACTTTAATCCCTCAAGAAAATTGTCTAGGAGATCTAATGCCGGGAAAAGTCTTCTTTTTTTTACTAATTTTCAATTTTTTAGAATTTTTTTTTTAATTAAGCTACCAAAACTACTACTACTATACTACACCATTAATTCTACTAACTATGAATATAAAAACTAGAAGATAGCTAACAATAAAATAAGAAACTAATAGTATACTAATATAATGCTATACAAACTACAAAGAATCTTCCACCCTACAAAGAGTGCAGTATCCCCAATGCACAAATAAAGTAAAAAATAACAAGGGTGAAAAATAAACTCCCTGAAAAGGCCAAAGGTCGAAGCAATAGCAGCTCACGGGGTACTCGGACTTTTCCTATGGATGGTACTTTGTGCGGGTACCTCACACTAGTTCCAACGATATTGCTTGCTTTTGCGCATCTTATGGCCTTTTCTTCTCATCCTACAAAAAACTACAAAAATATATAATAAAAACAAAATAAACAAAAATAAAAGAAAGTAGTAAAACCGGGTTGCCTCCCAACAAGCATCTAATTTAATGGCACGGTACAACGTGAACCACTTTTTCTCCACCTCGAACTTATGAATTGTACCCATAACATGGAATTCAATCTGCGACTATGCTCCAGTGGTGGGGCTACAAAGATAACCAAGCCAAGCAATAAAATTTTCACTCTACACTTCTCGGCCTTTAGATGAGGAATGTAATTTTTGCTTTTTGGCACAATAAATTCAAGAATATAGGCACTCTCATCCTTACCCTTTGAATGCCTCATAGGCTTAGATGGCTCGATTACTATCTTACTATTTATACACAGTGTAGAAACATGATTGGAATGAGGTCTAATACGCCCTAACTAATGAATTGTACTACTAACATCCCCATATATACACACACTCAAGTATCCCAAAGTAATGTTATCCATTATCTCATGTGACTCTAGAGAACTCTTCACAACATTGGCATCCTCAAGAAAAACATGGTCTAATGATTGGTATTCTCGTCTTAATTCCTCAATTTGGTCTAGAAGAGTTTTTCCAGCTTCGCACAACTCATCATTAAATTGTTGGGTGTTACACACATCAACCTTTGCACTTAGATCTGTATCCAAGTTATGCACAACCAAGCCAAAAGTGTCAATGTCATTTGCAAGATCAACTCTCTCCTTACACCGATCACCAACGTTGTTAAAAGACAACGCCATTTCGTATATTCGCTTAATCGAGAATATCCGTTCCAATACCAACCCTTACTCCCATATTCAAATTCAGACCTCCCAGAATTCAGGACATGACAATACCAAATAGACGGGCCATAAAAGTCTTCTGCCAACCAAGCTTCTTCATCAATAACCTTACCTCAGGATACTTCATCCCCAGATATCATGTTGAGAGAACTAGAAACACACTAAGAGAAAAGTCAAATAGTAATAAAATTATAAATATTTACAAAAAGAAAAAAAACAAAACCGCTAAAGATAAAAGTAAAAGTCTAATATAGAAAAATAGCTAATTTTATGTCCTCGGCAACGGCACCAAAACCTTGTTGCAGCCAAACGCACACGCAAGTATACGCAGTCGTCAAGTAATAAAGTGACTAAAAGTCGGATGTTGAACCCACGAGGACCTGTGATTAACTATTAACTAAATTAGACTATCCTCACTATTTAAACAAGAAATAAAACTAGAATTATTTGATTCTAAACTAATTAAAATAAAGAAAAATAAATAATGAACTTTGAACAGAGGAAGAGAAGAGTTTTATGTTATCAATGTTATGAAAATGATCTAGAGTTATGGGCTATCTAACATTCCTATTGTATTCTTCAATTAAACTGAATAACTAATTTATCTAGCTTATTGTTTGACATGGTTAATATCGCTAATAATAATCTATCGAGTTCTTACTCACCTATTCAAGCTAACCAAACGCTTATATGTCTATGGAATTAGAACTAACAAGTAACAAGAACATATTTATAATTCCTGTACATCAACCAAGCAAGGCAATAAGGTATATGTCTATCCTAACCGCGAATCCATTCCACAATGCCCAGGTTCAAGAACTTGCTCTACTCAATCCTATATGCAATCTAGAATTCCCACTTTCGAGTTAAATGCTAGATTCGTAGATAGTATTTAATTGGTGATCAAGCAATCAAATAATTAAGTGTAGGATTGAATAAATAAAATAATATGATAAATCAAGAAACCAAAATCAATATTCAAATAACAATAGTCATGAAAGAACCACAACCCTAGAACGTGAAGTTTAGCTCCACATAAACATAGTAGCCAAATAATAAATCATACAAAAAAACATAAAAATAACTAAGTTTTGTGGAAGAAAGATAGAATCTGATGAATCTGGCCTCCATGGCGGCTCTGTGCTTGTGAATTCCTCTCAAAAATTTCTTCCCCCTCCAAAATAGGTTTAGAACCCCTTTTATACAAGTTGGGGCCGTATAGGGCCGAAATAACCTTGTCCTGGACGAAATAGGAAAAATCCTGCACGCAGGGTCCAGGCAATCGCCTCGTGCTGGCCATGGCACTAAAACCAGTACGTTATTTCATCTTCAATTAGAATTGCTTTCTTTTATTGCAATGCCCTTTTTCTTTGTCTAGCACTTGGGGGGACAAACACCAAAGGGTGTCTCCCCTTTGTCTCATTCCTTTTTATTGTTTTATTTTTCTTTCTTTTTCTTCCGTGTTTTATTCAATTTTGCTCCAAATCTCTTTATCTTCACACTACTTTATTCTTACACAATTAAAATATAATATTAAGCATAAAGTAATATAATTAACACTCAAAAGACGATTAAAAGTACCAGAATGTGAGGCAACAATGGTTAAATATATGTATGTTTAGCCGAACATCAAATAGTTGTAGAAGTATTATTGTTGTTTCACTGTTATTTCCTAACATCTCCGTTGTTGAGTTTATAACATTTTATTTCACTGAATATACTATTATTTTGGAATTGCTGGCTTGCCTAGCAAGTAGTGTTTACGGCAGGCTCTAGTGGAAATTGGTTCCTGACAAGTAGGTATTAGAGATCTAGGTTTCTTAGGTCTCACGGGTCATGAGAAAGTTTAGTAGAGTCTTGTAGATCGGTACGGAGACGTATGTACTTATCTTTGAGAGGCTACCAAACTATTAGAAAACTTCAGTTTCTTGCATTCATGTCGTGCGGATTTGTTAATTCCAAAGTTTGAACCTTTATTCTTCTATTCTCTCACAGATGGTGCACACGATCAGCTCATCAGGCACCAGTACCACCAGTTAGAGATGCGAAAGGCCAGTGTTGAGGTAGAGGCTGAGGTGGAGTTTGCACTACAGCTAGAGTAGGACCTGTTGAGCCACCATTTACTCTAGTAGAGAAGCAGGTTTCGGATACTATTGAGCCAGTGGGACCAGCTCGGACACCAGCGGTACATATTGTGATACTTGGTCTTCATAAGGCTTTAGCTCAAATTTTAAGTGTGTGTGTCTATAGGCTTGGCTCAGGAGATTGCGATGCCAGTTGCACTAGCTACCTCACAGGCCAGGGGATGAGCCCAAACTCCCGTTGCTCGTACTCTAGAGAAACTAGCTCAAGGTTATCAAACACCAAGGGTCTTACTAGTTCAGCCAGTTAATGTGGCTCAGGACGAGGTTACTCCACCTATGACTGATGAGGAGCAGAGCAAGTTGGAACAGTTTAGGAAGCTTGATCCGCCCAAGTTCAATGGAGGAGAGTCGGAGGATACCCAGGATTTTCAAGATCGGTGTCAGCGAATTCTTTGCATTACGGGTATTTGGACATTAGTGGAGTCGCATTTACTACTTTTCAGCTGATAGGGGAAGCCTACAGATCGTTTCAGTATTATGAGTTCGGCAGGCAAGCTGGCGCAACACCACTTTTATGGAATGAAATCTCAACTATCTTTTTAGAGAAGGTAGTTCCCTAGACTCGCAGAGAGGAGCTGTATAGAGGTTTTAAGTAGCTATGCCAGGGATAAATGACTGTGACTTAGTACGAGATGAGGTTGGCAGATTTGGATCAACATGTTATATGGTTGGTTCCCACTGAGAGAGAGAGGATCAGGAGGTTCATTGATGGCCTCAACTATGGCCTACATTACTATTTGGCTAAAGAGGTCGAGACAGATGCTAGGTTTGATTAGGTGGTCGAGATTACTAGGCACTTGGAGCAGGTTTCCAAGCTTGAGCGTGAGGAGCGAGAGGGCAAGCAGCCCCATGGGTTAGGTGATTTTAGTAGTGCCTCATCTAAAAGTCAGTCACATCACAGTAGAGGTCGACCTTTTAGTCCCGCTCAGATAGATCATCAGGTTCCTTGTGTTTCATCAACTAGCCACGATTTATACAGCACTCATTCGGTTCAGTCGTATTTCAGAGCACTCCCATCTCAAATCTCGTATCATGATCCATCTCATCAGGTTTTGTCAGTACCGCGTTCTACTAGTGTTTATTCTAGTTCTCAAGGTTCAATTCAGGCCCCACAGTTATTCCTAGTTTGAGGTTTCCATGATTGTGTAAAGTTGGGGCATGTGAGGAAGTATTGCCCCCGTCATAACAGAGGTCCAGTGCAATAGGGAGTCCATACTATGACTCGTGCACCATTTGCTACACCACTCGCTCAGCCAGCTCAGGGTGGAGGTCGTTTGGGTCGAGGCTCCCTAGAAGGGGAGGTAAGATAGGTGGTAGTCAGGCCCATTTTTGTGTATTTCCTTCCAGAACAGAGGTAGTTTCTTCTAACTTTGTGATCATAAGTATTATTTTAGTGTGCCATAGGGATGCTTCGGTATTGTTTGATCCTGGTTCCACTTATTCATATGTGTCATCATACTTTGCTCTTTATTTGCATATGCCTCGTGATTCTTTAGTTATGCTTGCTCATGTGTCTACATTGGTGGGTTATTCTATTGTGTTAGACCATATATATCGGTCTTGTGTGGTGACCATTGGAGGTTATAAGAAGAGAGTTGATCTCTTGCTACTTAGCATGGTTGATTTTGACGTGATTTTCAGCATGGATTGGTTGTCGCATATCACACTATACTTGATTGTCACACCAAGATCGTGGCATTGGGCATGTCGGGGTTGCCGAGGTTGGAGTGGAGAGGCTCCTTGGATCATGTTCCTAGTAGAGTGATTGCACATTTGAAGGCTCATCTGATGGTTGAGAGGGATGTTTGGAATACTTGGCCTTCGTGAGGGATGTTAGTGCTGATACTCCTATCGTTGAGCCTGTTCTAGTGGTAAGAGACTTCCCATATGAGTTTCCAGTAGACCTGTCGGGCATGCCACCTGAAAAGGATATTGATTTTGGTTTTAATTTGGTGCGGGGAACTCAGACCATCTCTATTTTACCGTATCCCATGGAACTTATAGAGTTGAAGGAACAGTTGTAGGAGCTACTTGATAAGAGCTTCATCAGACCTAGTGTCTCACCTTGGTGTGTATCGTTCTACTTGTAAAGAAGAATGATGGTACTATGAGGATGTAAATTGACTACAGGGAGCTGAACAAGGTTACTATTAAGAATAATCACTTGTTACCACGCATTGATGACTTATTTGATCAGGTTTAGGGTTCTAGAGTTCTCGAATATTGATTTGAGGTCTGGGATTCAAATATTCCAAAGATGGCTTTCAGGACTCGTTATGGTAACTATGAGTTTCTGGTGATGTCTTTTGGGCTAACCAATGCCCTAGCAGCCTTTATGCACTTGATGAATAGTGTGTTTCAGGCGTATCTTGATTCCTTCATCATAGTTTTATTGATGATATATTGATGTATTCACGCAGCCAGCACGATCATGAAGAGCATCTGAGGATCGTGCTTCGAACTTTGAGGGAGAAGAAGTTATATGCTAAATTCTCTAAGTGTAAGTTTAGGCTTGATTCGGTGGCGATTTTGGGACACTAGGTATCCAATGAGGGGATTAAGGTGTATCCTAAGAATATTGAGGTAGTTTAGTGTTGGCCCAAATCGTCTTCTACTACTGAGATACTATTGAGATCCGTAGTTTCCTTGGTTTGGCCGAGTATTATCGCCATTTTGTGGAGGTGGGGTTTCTCATTCATTGATGCACATTTGACTAGATTAAACCAGAAGGGTGCACAATTCAGTTGCTCTGAGGAGTGTGAGGAGAACTTTTAGAAGCGCAAGACTGCCATGACTACAACTCTAGTTTTAGTTTTGTCGTCGAGAGGTTCTTATACTGTTTATTGTAATGATTCATGTATTGCAAGGGATGTGTGTTTATGCATGAAGGTAGAGTGATCGCATATGCTTCACGTCAGTTGACACTCCATGAGAAGAACTACCCTGCACATTATTTGGAGTTGATAGTCATTGTTCACGCATTGAAGATTTGGAAGCATTATCTCTGCGGCATGTCTTGTGATGTGTTCACAGATAATAGGAGTCTTCACCACTTTTAAAAGTAAAAGGAATTGAACTTGAGATAGCGGAGGTGTTTAGAGTTGCTAAAGTACTATGATATCACCATTCTTTATCATCCGGAGAAGCCCAATGTGGTGGTCGATGCCTTGAGTAGGAAGGTTGAGAGCATGGGGAGTCTTGCATATATTCGAGTTAAGAAGAGACTGTTAGCATTGGATGTTCAGGCTTTTGCTAATCGGTTTGTGAGTTTTGATATTATGGAGCATAGCTTGGTTCTTGCTTGCATGGTTTCACAATCTTATTTGTTCGAGTGCATCAAGGCACGTCAATATGATGATCCCCACTTGCTTGTCCTAGAGGACATAGTGCAGCACGGTGATGCTAAGGAGGTTACTATTGGAGATGATGGGGTATTAACAATGCAGGGCCGGATCTGTGTTCCAAATGTGGATGAGTTGTGAGGGTTGATACTTGAGGAGGCCCATAGTTTGTAGTATTCCATTTATTCGGGTGTCGTGAAGATGTATCAGCATTTGAGGCAGCACTATTGGTTGCAGAGGATGAAGAAAGATATTATTGGGTATGGTGCTTGGTGTTTGAAATGTCAGTAGGTGAAGTACGAGCATCAAAGACCCGGTGGTTTGCTTCAGAGGGTTTATATTCCAGAGTGGAAGTGGGAGCATATCACTATGGATTTTGTAGTTGGAATTTGTGATGACCCAAAAGGTCATCTTGTGTAATTTAGCAGAAAAACTGTGTTTCGAGTCCCCGAAAGCCTCCGTTAATCTCACCTCAATATGCATGTGTAGCCCGGGCGTGTAGGCGGGAAGCTTTTATGTGGAAAAGTGTTGAACTGTCGAGTTTATGATAATTAATGAAATAAAATTAACTTTGGCCAATATTTTTTGGTAAATGGACCCGGACCCGTGATTTGACGGTCCCGGAAGGTCCGTAGGAAAATATGGGACCTGGTTGTATGCCCGGAATCGAATTCCGAGGTCCCAAGCCCAAGAAATGAATTTTTAAAGAAAATTGTTTTCTGAAAATAATAGAGACCTTTGAAAATGAAATTTGATGTGAAAACTATGTTGTCGGGCCTGTAATATGGTTCCAGAGCCCAGAACAGGTTGAATATATGTTATGTGAGTTATCTGTGAAATTTTGTGTAAAATGGACTTGAAATGACGAGTTTCGGATCAAAATCGGAATAATTAAGCCTTATGAAGTTTTGAGAAAATTTATGAGTTTTGAGGTTTAATTCATTGTGTTGATGTTATTTTTGCGGTTTAATCAGTCGATTGGGTTCGTAGGATGATTTTGGAAGTCGTGTGTATATTTGGTGTCATTCCGAGTAGTATAGGTCAGTTCGACACGTTGTTAACGAAGTCTAGAAAACTTAAAGTTCCTAAGTTTGGTTCTTGGGGTTGGGGGTGTGATTTTGAGTTTTAACATTGTTTTAGGTGTTCCAAAGGCTCGAGCGAGTTCGTGTTATGATTTGGGACTCATTGGTATATTTAGACTAGGGCTCGGGTGGGCCCAGGTGCCTTGCGGGCACCTAACGGGGCTAAAAACCATTAAACATAGCTGCTGGTGCACCTGTCCTAGTGTGACTGCAGGTGCGGTTGCCCAGTCGCAGGTGCGGGACCGCTCCTGTGGTCCCCAGCATCGCAGGTGCGATCACCCAATGGCCTGGCCAATCATCGCAAGTCCAGAAAATATTCCGCAGGAGCGGAGACGCAGGTGCGGTCTCCACTCCGCAGGTGCTGGCCCAGGCTCCCCACCCCATTTCCGTAGGTGCGAGACCACAGGTGCGGTCCCCGAGCCGCAGATGCGGAATCACTATGCAGGCAGTGTGTTTTATATACGGGTTTTAAACCCATTTTTCTCATTTCTTTCTTCTTCCTTGTGCAATTCTCCTCCATTGTTAAGGGCTAACGACCTGGTCTTCTAAGGTAAGTGAACTCTACTCAAAAATTAGCTTCATGCATGGATTCCAGCTTAACTAACTACATAAATTAGTGCAAAAATCAAGAATTTGGGTAGTAAACTAGAACTTGTGATCATTTGAGAATTTTCAGTGAATTGGCCATGAAATCAAGTATGAATCATATATTAATGATCCTTAGGCTTTGGGTGAATGTTCCCTTCGAGAATTATTGGAATCCGAGCGAGCGGGCACGAGGTCGAATTTTGGTATTTTTGGAAGGATGCTAGGAATTGTATATTTAGGCTATGGGATTGTGTTAATTAGTCATTATTGATGTTAATAAGTTAATTATGTCTAGATATTGTTGTTCCGAAGTGGAATTCAAAAGGAAAGGCGGTGTTAGAGGCTTGATTGCTATTTTTGGACCCGAGGTAAGTGTCTTGCCTAACTTTGGTGAGGGAATAGGTATTGTATGCTATGTGTTAAGTATTTATCATGTTTAATGCATAGGTGAGATGACGAGTACCTATGCATTGTGTGTCAAGCATTCCTGTGGGTCTATTTTCGATAAAAGCCTTATTATTACTTCCATTTTCGTAATATTATGCAATTGTCTCTACTTGGAAGTTGATTAATGTTGAAAAATCTGGTTGATGAACTCATGATGTATTGGTTTGATTGAGAACCCAATTGTAAAGGATATATTTGAAATGATTGGTTATAGCTGAGACCCTGGCCGGGCAATCGTTACGATATTGACTGATACCTTCCCCTTGTCGGGTGATTTTGAATTGTATTTCCACTATGTTGTATTCCTTGCCATTGATATTGTCATTGTTTTGGTAAGGAAGAGAGTAAAAGCACGAAGGATCATTCCGTGCCATATTTTATATTGTTATGCACGAGGGGACATTCTGTGCCACATTTTACATTGTTATGCACGAGGAGACATTCCGTGCCATATTTATATTGTTATGCACGAGGGGACATTCCGTGCCATATTTTATATTGTTATACACGAGGGGACATTCTGTGCCATATTTTATATTGTTATGCACGAGGGGACATTCCGTGCCATATTTTATATTGTTATGCACGAGGGGACATTTCGTGTCGTGATTGTGATGTTTTATGCACGATGGGACATTATGTGCCATGTTTATGTTGTTTATGCGCGAGGGGATATTCCGTGCCATATTTTATATTGGTATGCACGAGGGGACACTCCGTGCCGTACCTTTTCACTATTTATTTTTTGTTATCAATTCCCGTTACTATTTTTGAATATTTTAGACTGTTGTTTTCGTTTCCGTCATTTCAATATTTGCTACCTCTTACCCCCCAGTATGTTCATCCTCGTAATTGTATTCTTGTTTAGTTTCTACTATACTATTGAACTGCACAGGTACATTTTGTTGTCGTGTCCTAGCCTCGTCACTACTTCGCTGAGGTTAGGCTCGACACTTACTCAGTACATGGGGTCGGTTGAACTGATGCTACACCTGTACTTCTTTATGTCGTGCAGATCACGCAGCCGGACCCAGTGGACATCACTAGTGGGAGTGTCCTTCAGTTCACCCTAGAGGCTTCAAGGTATACCGCTAGCATTCGTGGCCCTTGGCGTCTCTCCTATCCCTAGTTCTTCATTTTTGTCTTGTTTTTCCTCTAGTTTCAGAGACAGTCATGTATTTCCTTTCAAACTTTGTATTTAGCACTCCTATAGACAGTTCATGAGTTTGTGACTCCAGGTTTAGGGAAATTATTGCGACGTTGTTTTATGTTGTCTTTACTTAGTTTTGAAACTATATTTATTTTTGTTGTTAAGTTGTGAACTGTTTTTGTCTTATTCTATTAATTCGATGTTATCACATTAGCTTAACTGTACACATTGGCTTGTCTAGCGGGTTCAACGTTAGATGCCATCACGGACCGAAGGTGGGATTTCGGCTCGTGACAAGTTGGTATCAGAGATCTAGGTTGCTTAGGTCTCATAACTCACGGACAACTTGGTAGAGTTTGAGGGATCGGTACGGAGACGTCTGTATTTATCCCCCCAGAGGCTGCAAATTTAGGATGACTCCACATTTCTTTTCATCTCTGTCGTGCGATATGAATTATGAGTACTGATTGAGTTTCTATTCTATTCTCTCGCAGATGGCGAGGACGCGTGCTTCCCTTGGTTCCGCTCAGCAGCCCGACACTCCTGCTACAGATCCTACGAGGGGTCGAGGCCGTGCTAGAGGCCGAGGCCGGAGCCGGGCTCAGCCTAGAGCAGCAGCCCCAGTGGAGGACCCCCAGGTCGAGTCGAACGAGGAGGTCCCAGTTCCAGCAGTCCCAGTTGGACCAGCTCAGGTCCCAGAGGGGTTCATAGCTACCCTAGTGCTTCAGGACGCTCTTGTCCATCTATTCGGACTCATGGAGAGTGTAGCACAGGCGGGTCTTCTTCCTACTGTACCAACCGTATCTCAGGTTGGGAGAGGTACCTAGAATCCTGCCACTTACACGCCAGAGAAGCTAGCTCCACAGTTTCAAACTCCGGCACCTCAGCCAGCCAGAGTAGCTTAGCCGGGTATTGCAGCACCGGTAGTAGAGGGAGCAGCTATGTCAGGGATGCTTTGTGGAGACTGGACAGGTTCACTAAGTTATTCACTGTTACTTTTACTGGTTCACCATCGGAGGATCCCAAGTATTATTTGGACAGCTGCAATGAGGTCCTTCGGAACATGGGCATAGTGGAGTCCAACGGAGTTGACTTTGCTACTTTTCGATTATCTGGCACAGCCAAGAGTTGGTGGAGAGACTATTGCTTAGTCAGACCAGCTAGGTCTGCACCTTTGACTTGGACTCAGTTCTCAGAGGTATTTTTGTGGAAGTTCCTTCCCATTACTCAGAGAGGGGACCTTCGGAGGCAGTTTGAGCGTCTCCAGGAGGGATTTATGACAGTCGCTCAGTATGAGACCAGGTTCATCACTCTAAATCGACATGCTCTTATGATGCTTCCCACTGATCGAGAGAGGGTTCGGAGATTTATTGAGGGATTGGCCCAGCCTATCAGACTTCAGATGGCTAGAGAGTCAAGCACTGATATTTCATTCCAGGATGCAGCCAATGTGGCCAGGAGGATTGAGATAATTATGTCACAGGGTGGTGGTCAGGGGGCTGACAAGAGGCCCCGTCACTTCTGTCGTTTTAGTGGAGCCTCATTTGGGGGCAGGGATTCTTTATGCAGAGGTCATCCTCCCATTCCCTATCAGTCGGCACTTAAAGTGGCTCACAGTGCATCGCCAGCTCCTATCAGTGCACCGCCACTTCAGAATTTCTAGGGTGGTTATCAGGGTCGACAGGACCAGTTCCAGAGTCAGTAGCCACGTCAGCAGAGGCCTTGTTATACTTGCGGTGGTTTGGGGCATATTTCTAGGTTTTTCCCCTGAGGTTCTGGTGGGTCTCAGTATCAGGGTTCCCATGTCGTGGTTCCCGTATCAGGTGCACCCCCACCCCCTCAGTTAGCTAGGGGTGGCGGTCGGTGTGTTAGAGGTAGAGGTCAGACTCATAGAGGTGGAGGACATTCCACGAGAGGTAGAGGTCAGGCCGCAGTAGGTCGACCCAAAGATGATCAGATTGGAGGGGCTCAGCCCCGGTGCTATTCTTTTCCTGCCAGGCCAGATGCCGAGGCTTCTGATGCAGTTATCACAGGTACAGTTTCAGTTTGCAGCTGAGAGGCTTCGGTGTTATTTGATCCGGGTTCTATGTTCTCCTATGTGTCTTCATATTTTGCCCCTTATTTGAGTATGCCCCGTGATTCCTTGAGTACTGTTGTGCATGTTTCTACACTGGTGGGTGATTCTATGGTGGTAGATCAAGTCTACCGTGCTTGCTTAGTAGTCATTGGTGGTCTGGAGACTCAAGTGGATATTTTGCTTCTTGATATGGTTGACTTCGATGTTATATTGGGGATGGATTGGTTATCCCCCTATTATGTTGTTCTGGACTGTCATGCCAAGACAGTGACCTTGGCTTTGCCAGGGGTGCCTCGTTTGGAGTGGAAGGGAACTCCTAGTCATTCTTCTGTAGAGTTATTTCTTATATGAAGGCTCGGTGCATGGTCGGGAAGGGTTGTTTGGCCTATCTGGCCTATGTTCGTGATTCTAGTGCCGAGGTTTCTTCCCTAGAGTCGGTGCCCGTGGTTCGTGAGTTTCCAGAGGTTTTCCCTGCTGACCTGCCGGGTATGCCACCCGACAGGGATATTGATTTTTGTATTGAGTTAGCTCAGGGCACCCAGCCTATTTCTACTTCGCAGTATCGTATGGCCCCGCCAGAGTTGCAGGAGTTGAAAGATCAGTTGCAGGATTTGTTGGATAAAGGCTTCATTAGGCCTAGTGTCTCTCATTGGGGTGCTCCAGTATTGTTTGTCAAGAAGAAAGATGGCTTGATGAGGATGTGTATTAACTACCGGCAGTTGAATAAGGTTACTATTAAGAACAAGTATCCTTTGCTGAGGATTGATGATTTATTCGACCAGCTTCAGCATGCTTCAGTGTTTTCCAAGATCGACTTGAGATCTGGTTACCATCAGCTGAGGATCAGGGCGTCTGATGTCCCGAAGACAGCTTTTCGCACTCGTTATGGGCATTATGAGTTCTTGGTGATGTCATTTGGGCTGACTAATGCCCCCGCTGCTTTTATGGAGTTGATGCACCGAGTGTTCAGGCCTTATTTGGACTCATTTGTGATTGTTTTCATTGATGATATATTGATATACTCTCGCAGTCGAGAGGAGAATGAGCAGCACCTTAGAGTCGTCCTCCAGACTTTGAGGGATAGTCGTTGTATGCCAAATTTTCCAAGTGTGAGTTCTGGTTGAGTTCAGTTGCCTTTCTAGGCCATATGGTATCGTCGGAGGGTGTTCAGGTGGATCCCAAGAAGATTTCAGCAGTCAGAGATTGGCCTAGGCCCACCTCAGCTACAGAGATCCGAAGTTCCTTGGGCTTAACAGGTTATTATCGCCGGTTTGTGGAGGGTTTTTCATCCATTGCAGCCCCGATGGAGTGTTTATGCAGAATGGCAAGGTTATAGCCTATGTTTCTCATCATTTGAAGGTCCATGAGAAGATCTACCTAGTTCATGACTTGGATTTAGCAGCTATTGTGCATGCGTTGAAGATTTGGAAGCATTACTTGTATGGTGTGCCATGTGAAGTGTTCACGGATCATAAGAGCTTGCAGTATCTGTTTAAACAGAAGGAGTTGAACATGAGGCAGAGGATATGGTTAGATTTGCTGAAGGATTATGATATTACCATTCTTTATCATTCGGGGAAGGACAATGTGGTGGCCGATGCTTTGAGCCTGAAGTCAGCTAGTATAGGTAGTCTTGCCTATTTATCGGTCGGAGAGCGACCTCTTTCTTTAGATGTTCAGGCGTTAGCCAACCGATTTGTGAGATTGGAGGTTTCTGAGACTGGCGGTGTTTTGGCCCATACCGTGGCCCGTTCTTCATTGTATGACCGTATTCGGGCCAGACAGTATGATGATCGCCATTTATGTGTTCTCAGAGATAGAGTCAGGCACGGAGATGCCAAGCAGGTTACGGTTGATGCTGAGGGAGTATTGAGGATGCAGGGTCGTATTTGTGTACCCGATGTCGATGGCATTGGTGAGTTGATATACAGGAGGCCCATAGTTCCAGGTATTCTATTCATCTGGGCGCCGCAAGGATGTACCAGGACTTGCGGCAGCATTATTGGTGGCGTAGAATGAAGAAGGATATTGTAGCTTATGTAGCTCGGTGTTTAAATTGTCAACGGGTTAAGTACGAGCACTAGAGACCCGGTGGTTTGATGCAGCAGATTCGGCTTCCTGAGTGGAAGTGGGAGCGTATCACCATGGACTTTGTAGTTGGGATCCCACGGACTCAGAGGATGTTTGATGCAGTATGGGTCGTTATGGATAGGCTGACCAAGTCAGCGCACTTCATTCCAGTATAAGTTTCGTATTCAGCAGAGAAGTTGGCCAGGATCTATATGAGAGAGATCATTAGATTGCACGGTGTGCCCATATCCATTATATTAGACCGAGGTACTCAGTTTACCTCCCAATTTCTGGAGAGTATTTCAGCGAGAGTTGGCCACCCAGATTGATTTGAGCACCGCATTTCATCCTCAGATGGACGAGCAGTCCGAGCATACTATTCAGATTTTGGAGGATATGTTGCGAGCTTGTGTTATTGACTTTGGTGGTTCATGGGACCAGTTCTTGCCTTTAGCTGAGTTTGCCTACAACAACAGCTATCATTCGAGCATTCAGATGACTCCGTATGAGGCGTTGTATGGTATACGGTGTCGGTCTCCAGTCGGATGGTTTGAGCCGGGAGAGGCTAGATTATTGGGTTCGAGTTAGTCCAGGATGCCTTGGACAAGGTGAAGATCATTCAGGATAGACTTCATACAGTTCAGTCTAGGCAGAAGAGTTATGCGGATCACAGAGTTCGAGACTTGGAATTTATGATTAGCGACCGGGTATTTCTTCGGGTGTCGCCCATGAAGGGCGTGATGAGATTCGGAAAGATGGGCAAGTTGAGCCCTAGGTACATTGGTCCATTTGAGGTTCTGTACAGGGTAGGAGAGGTGTCCTACAGACTTGCCTTACCACCCAGTTTGTCAGTCGTGCATCCAGTATTTCACGTGTCTATGCTCCAGAGGTATATTGCGGACCCATCTCATGTACTTGACTTCAGCGGTGTCTAGTTAGACCAGAATTTGTCTTTTGAGGAGGATCCACTAGCTATATTAGCCAGGCAAGTTCTTCAGTTGAGATCGAAGAGTTATTATTCGGTTCGTGTTCAGTGCAGGGGTCAGCTTGTTGAGGCAGCTACTTAGGAGTTCGAGCCCGATATGTGGAGCCGTTATCCCCACTTTTTCCCCGATTCAGGTACTTTTCTATGTCCATTCGAGGACGAACGGTTATTTTAGAGATGGAGATTGTGATGACCCAAAAGGTCATCTTGTGTAATTTAGTAGAAAAACTGTGTTTTGAGGCCCCGAAAGCCTCCGTTAATCTCACCTCGATATGCATGTGTATCCCGGGCATGTAGCCGGGAAGCTTTTATGTGGAAAAGTGTTGAATTGTCGAGTTTATGATAATTAATGAAATAAAATTAACTTTGGTCAATATTTTTGGTAGCCGGACCCGGACCTGTGATTTGACGGTCCGGGAGGGTCCATAGGAAAATATGGGACATGGGTGTATGCCCGGAATCGAATTCCGAGGTCCCAAGCCCGAGAAATGAATTTTTAAAGAAAATTATTTTCTGAAAATAATAGAGACCTTTGAAAATGAAATTTGATGTGAAAACTGTGTTGCCGGGCCCGTATTATGGTTCCGGTGCCCGGAATAGGTTGAATATATGTTATGTGAGTTATCTCTGAAATTTGGTGTAAAACGGACTTGAAATGACGAGTTTCAGATCAAAATCGGAATAATTAAGCCTTATGAAGTTTTGAGAAAATTCTACGAGTATTGAGGTTTAATTCATTGTGTTGATGTTATTTTAGTGGTTTAATCAGTCGAATGGGTTCGTAGGATGATTTTGGAAGCCGTGTGTATATTTGGTGTCATTTCGAGTAGTATAGGCCAGTTCGGCACGTTGTTAGCGAAGTCTAGAAAACTTAAAGTTCCTAAGTTTGGTTCTTGGGGTTGGGGGTGTGATTTTGAGTTTTAGCGTTGTTTTGGGTGTTCCAAAGGCTCGAGCGAGTCCGTGTTATGATTAGGCACTCGTTGGTACATTTGGACTAGGGCTCGGGTGGGCCCAGGTGCCTTCCGGGCACCTAACGTGGCTAAAAACTAGCAAACACAACTGTTGGTGCACCTGTCCTGGTGTGACCGCAGGTGCGGTTCCCAGTCGCAGGTGCGGGACCGCTCCTGCGGTCCCCAGCATCACAGGTGCGATCACCCAATGGCTTGGCCAATCATCGCAGGTGCGGAAAATATTCCGCAGGTGCGGTCTCCACTCCGCAGGTACGGGCCCAGGCTCCCCAACACATTTTCGCAGGAGCGAGGTTTTTCTCGCAGGTGCGGTCCCCAAGCCGCAGGTGCGGAATCACTGTGCAGGCAGTGTGTTTTATATACGATTCTTAAACCCATTTTTCTCATTTCTTTCTTCTTCCTTGGGCGATTTTCCTCCATTGTTAAGGGATAACGACCTGGTCTTCTAAGGTAAGTGAACTCTACTCAAAAATTAGCTACATGCATGGATTCTAGATTAACTAACTACATAAATTAGTGTAAGAATCAAGAATTTGGGTAGTAACCTAGAACCTGTGATCATTTGAGAATTTTCTGTGAATTGGCCATGAAATCAAGTAAGAATCGTATATTAATGATCCTTAGGCTTTGGGTGAGTGTTCCCTTCAAAATTTATTGGAATCCGAGCGAGCGGGCTCGGGGTCGAATTTTGGTATTTTTGGAAGGATGCTAGGAATTGTATATTTAGGCTATGGGATTGTGTTAATGAGTCATTATTGATGTTAATAAGTTAACTATGTCTAGATATTGTTGTTCCGGAGTGGAATTCAAAAGGAAAGGCGGTGTTAGAGGCTTGATTGCTATTTTTGGACCCGAGGTAAGTGTCTTGCCTAACTTTGGTGAGGGAATAGGTATTGTATGCTATATGTTAAGTGTTTGTCATGTTTAATGCATAGGTGCGGTGACGAGTACCTATGCATTGTGTGTCAAGCATGCCCGTGGGTCTATTTTCGATAAAAGCCTTATTATTACTTCCATTTTCGTAATATTATGCAATTATCTCTACTTGGAAGTTGACTAATGTTGAAAACTCTGGTTGATGAACTCACGATGTATTTGGTCGGGCAACCGTTACGATATTGACTGATACCTTCCCCTTGATGGGTGATTTTGAATTGTATTTCCACTATGTTGTATTCCTTGCCATTGATACTGTCATTGTTTTGGTAAGGAAGAGAGTAAATGCACGAAGGGTGATTCCATGCCATATTTTATATTGTTATGCACGAGGGGACATTCCGTGCCATATTTTATATTGTTATGCCTGATGGGACATTTCATGCCATATTTTATATTGTTATGCACGAGGGGACATTCTGTGCCATATTTTATATTGTTATGCACGAGGGGACATTCCGTGCCATATTTTATATTGTTATGCACGAGGGGACATTCCGTGCCTTATTTTATATTGTTATGCATGAGGGGACATTCTGTGTCATGATTGTGATGTTTTATGCACGAGGGGATATTCCGTCCCATGTTTATGTTGTTTATGCATGATGGGACATTCCGTGCCATATTTTATATTTGTAAGCACGAGGGGACATTCCGTGCCATACCTTTTCACTGTTTAATTTATGTTGTCAATTCCCGTTACTATTTTCGGATATTTTAGACTGTTGTTTTCGTTTCCGTCATTTCAGTATTTGCTACCTCTTACCCTCAGCATGTTCATCCTCGTAATTGTATTCTTGTTTAGTTTCTACTATACTATTGAACTGCACAGGTACATTTTGTTGTCGTGTCCTAGCCTCGTTACTACTTCGCCGAGATTAGGCTCGGAACTTACTCAGTACATGGGGTCGGTTGTATTGATGCTACACCTGTACTTCTTTATGTCGTGCAGATTACGCAACCGAACCCAGTGGACATCACTAGTGGGAGTGTCCTTCAGTTCACCCTAGAGGCTTCAAGGTATACCGTTGGCGTTCGTGGGCCTTGGTGTCTCTCCTATCCCTAGTTCTTCATTTCTGTCTTGTTTTTCCTCTAGTTTTCAGAGACAATCATGTATTTCCTTTCAGACTTTGTATTTAGCACTCCTATAGACAGTTCATGAGTTTGTTACTCCAGGTTTTGGGAAATTATTGCGACATTGTTTTATGTTGTCTTTACTTAGTTTTGAAACTATATTTATTTTCGTTGTTAAGTTGTGAACTATTTTTAGCTTATTCTGTTAATTCGATGTTATCATGTTAGCTTAACTGTACACATTGGCTTGTCTAGCGGGTTCAACGTTAGATGCCATCACGGCTCGAAGGTGGGATTCCGGGTCGGGACAGAATTCTATGGACCTTGAGGATATTTGATGCAGTGTGGGTTATTGTGGATAAATTGACCAAGTCTACACACTTCCTTGAAGTTATGACTACCTATTCTTTATAGCAACTGGCTCGGATTTATATTCACAAGAGTGTTTGTCTTCATGGTGTGCCTGTATCCATTATCTCTGATCGAGACACTCAGATCACATCATATTTTTGGAGGGCAGTGCAGTGAGAGTTGGGCATTCAATTCGAGTTAAGTACAACATTTCATCCCCAAACGAACTGTCACGCCCCAACCTCGGGGAGCGCGACCGGCGCTCAACCGAGGGAACCCGATCGAGCAAGCCTTGCAAGTATATCCTACCCGACTCACTTATATTTTTTTTAAAGGAAAGCATCACCGTTCATTAACCCGGGGAGAGATCGTTTATATAAATATGCATACGTTACTATTTCATTCTTCCTTACATACCATATATAATAGTCAAACTCCCAAAAGTACATTCAGTTTACGGTTAAGAGGAATATGGTTTCAACACACAACTTGATTTGATAACAATCCCCATTGACCATACATGACCCACATAAACGTCTATGGAGCCTCTATAGATACAAAATACAAACGTAACAACACTGACAACAAGGCCCCGGCTATACCTCAAATACCGTAACTTATACAAAAGAAGAGCATCATATACTACACATGACCCTGGGAAGAAACGGGGCTCACCAAGACTGCTGTGAGGAGAAGGAGTGAGGGCACCACTATCAGCGATCTGTGCTATCTGCAATAGAACCACCTACATCCATTCAAAGATATAGCGCCCCCGGCAAAAGGGAAGTTAGTACCATCGAATAGTATTAGTATGTATGAACAAATTTTACTCTAAGATAGAATAAGCAAATAAACAGGTAGGAGAAAAGTCATGGAAATCACATAGCACTTCGCAAGAATAAAGAATCACAAGTAAGGGGTCACAGTGTTTCTCATTTCGTCATTCCATCCCTTTGATTAATAACCTCTTAATGCCAAGTGTCCCGATTTTTAATACCACCGTGTCGTTTTCACACGGAATCCGGTCTCTGCCCGACTGGCTAAGCCATCCCAAGTGAGACATAACCACATCATCATATATGTTCATGTTCCCGATGTAAATACCACCATGAGTACATCATGGAGTCCGATCTCGGCCCGATCGGCTAAGCCATATCACTTGAAAAGTGAGACATACCAACATCATATTCCATACTCATACTTTCGATGTAAATACCACCATGTGTACATCATGGAGTCCGATCTCGGCCCGATCGGCTAAGCCATATCACTTGAAAAGTGAGACATACCAACATCATATTCCATACTCATACTTTCGATGTAAATACCACCATGTGTACATCATGGAGTCCGATCTCGGCCCGATCGGCTAAGCCATATCACTTGAAAAGTGAGACATACCAACATCATATTCCATACTCATACTTTCGATGTAAATACCACCATGTGTACATCATGGAGTCCGATCTCGGCCTGATCGGCTATGCCATCTCACTTGGGACATAACCATATCAATTAATTATTCAGTTCATATTTTCTTTCCCATCATTTATCACATAGTCCTTAGCACTTGTGCGCGTTTTATAGATTGGGTGTGTTTTCCTTTTTGTTCGTTCAGTAGTGTTATCCTTCATTTTGATAATATCCAACAAATGACGAATTGTGCACATAATAGGAGGAGCATAAGGAATCATAAATTCACATTTCAAGTAGCATGGTGACATGGTCAACAACTCGAACAAGCAGGGAATAGAATCTTTCGTCTCAACGCATTAGAAAATAATTCAAGTATGATCAAGCAAGGGACTCATACCAAATACTCAGACACCAACGAGATGATTCTACGAAGATTAGAGTTAGCCATACATACCTCGACTGGGTCTTATCCCTAATTCCTACGACGATTTCTGGAATCCTTTAGCCCTTTCAATATATTTAACAAAATAGCACAATCAAATCTTAATTAGGAATTTGATCATAGACTTAGCTCATTTGACCATTACACTTATTATTACGAAATTGCTAAGGTCCATTCCCTATTTCTTCTTATTTTTTATTTTTCCTACCCTCACTTAGTTTAGAATCCGATGCATTCAAGGTCCCTACCCTTACCCCCACGAACTAACCTTTCAATGGCCCAACTTAGCTATAGCATGAAATTTAAAGCTGGTGCAGTAGAGACTTACCTCTTAGAGTGAGAAATTGGGTACCATGTTTGATTATTCTCAAGCCTTTAATGATGAGTGAGGATCAAATGGGATGGAAATGGAAATCTCTCTCTAGAACTCTCCCTTATCTCACTCTAAAATACTAGGTTAATGACTTAAAATGGTGGGGAAAGGGTGTTTTACTGATCTGGGGTCGGGTTTAAAAATTAGAAAATGGGGTGCCACGTCACAAATATGCTATCGCATATGCGATCGCAGAATGGAAATGCGGTCCAAAAACCTGTCGCAAAATGGCCTCAGCCGAGGAAAGCAACTGATCAGGTATGCGACCATTATGCGGCTCACATAACCGTTATGTGATCGCATAATGCACCGCACAAAATTTATGCGGTCTCCTAATGCATCGCACAAATCCCTTGGCACCAGAAATCCCATTGCGGATTTTGCGACCAATATGCGGTATGCATATCAATTATGCGACCGCATAATTGGTCGCATATTTGGCCTTAAACTCAGCCAACCCCGGAACCATTTCTGTGATCATTATGTGATCCGCATATCAATTATGCGACCACATAATGGGCCGCAAACACACACTATTTCGCGAACATTTTTCTTCTAAGTTCGTAGGGTACTGTTCAATCAAAAGGGTCCGAACCGCGGAGTTTTATATCATTAAACACATAAATCAAATATGGGCATCACGAAACACCGATTTTCTGGGTAAAATTTTATGGGGCCTCACACGGACAGACAGTCAGAGCGCACTATTTCAGATCTTGGAGGAAATGTTACGTGCATGTGTTATTGATTTCGGCGGTTCATTGGATCAGTTTCTGCCATTAGAAAATTTATCCTAAAACAACAGCTACCAGTTGGGTATCTAGATGGCTCCTTATGAGGTCTAGTATGAGAGGCGATGTCGTTCTTCGGTTGGTTGGTTGGTTTGAGCCCGGGGAGGCTAGGTTATTGGGTAGTGATTTGGTCCGTGGGCTTTGGAGAATGTAAAGTTAATCTCGAAGCATCTTCATACAGCACAATCTAGGAAGAAGAGTTGGTGATGTTGCATATATGGTGGGTGATAAGGTCATGTTTAGAGTTTCTCCATGAAGGGTGTGATAAGGTTCGGGAGGAAGAGTAAGTTGAGCCCTCGGTATATTGGCCCTTTTTAGGTGATTGAGAGAGTTGGAGAGGTGGCCTACAAACTTGCCTTACCACCTAGTCTATCGGGAATTCGCCTAGAGTTTCATGTATCTATGCTCCGGAAGTATTATGGTGATCCCTCACATGTTTTGGACTTCAGCACAGTACGGTTAGATGGAGATCTGACTTATGATGTGGAACCAGTGGCCATTTTGGATCGGTAGATTTGAAAGTTGAGTTCAAAGAGTATTGCATTTGTGAAGCTTCATTAGAGAGGCCAGTCGGACGAGGAGTATACTTGGGAGACCAAGCAGTAGATGTAGAGCAGATATCCCCATTTTTTTTAGACTCCAGGTATGATTCTAGACTCGTTTGAGGACAAATGTTTGCTTAAAATGGGGAGAATGTAACGACCTGCCGGTCGTTTTGAGTAATTTATCCCAATTTCCCCTATTTGATGCTTTAATTATGTGTATTTGAGGTTTTGTGACATGCTGAGGTGGTTGGTTTGGTTTCGGGAAAGTTTCGAAGTGAATTGGGTCACTTAGTCCCAAGATTAGAAGCTTAGGTTGAAAGAGTTGACCGGAGTTTGGCTTTTGTGTAGACGCCCCGAAAATGGTGTTTTGATGATTCTAATAGCTTTGTATGGTGATTTTGGACTTAGGAGCGTGTCTGGATTTGGATTTGGAGGTCCGTAGGTTGGTTTGGTAATTTTTGCCGAAAGTTGGAAAGTTGGAGGTTTGGGAGGTTGAGGTTTGTCCGAGAGTTGAATTTTTTGATATCGGGTTTGGATTCTGGTTCCAGAAGTTGGTATAGGATTGTTTTGTCATTTGGGACTTGTGATCAAATTTTGAGGTCATTCTGGTTTGGTTTGATGTGATTCGGCATGAATTTCAGAAGTTGGAAGCTCTATAGTTTCATTAGGCTTGAATTGGGGTGCGATTCGTGATTTTGGTGTTATTTTATGTGATTTGAGGCTTGAAGTAGGTTCATATTGTGTTTTAGAACTTGTTGGTATGTTTGGATGGGGTCCCTAGGGCCTCGAGTGTGTTTCAGATTGGTTTCGGCTTGTTTGGATTTGTGTTGCATGGCTCAAGAACTGTTGAAGCTGGTGCATTCGCACCTGTGGAGAACCTGTCGCAGGCGGGGGCAAGGAGTCACAAAAGCGGGCGAAGCTGGAGTTAGGAAAGAGCGCATGTGCGAGGGAGTTGTCGCATCTGTGAGCCCGTAGATGCGGACAAGTGGGCGCAGAAGCGGACTTGGATGGAGACTTAGGAGTTCGCAGATGCGGAAGGTGGTTGGAAAAATGGTCCTGCAGTGCAGGTGCGGATGAGGGATTGCAGATGTGGTAGGTGGGGTGAAGGATGGATCTTGCAGATTCGAGCTTGAGACTGCAAAGGCGGAACCGCAGATGCAGATTCACTAGCAGACTTCATATTTTCGAAAGGTTTGATTGGTTTCTCATTTTTGGAGTTTTGGAGCTCGGGTAAGGGCGATTTGTGGGAGATGTTATACTGCAATTAAAGAGGTAAATGAAGTTTATTCAATT
The DNA here is from genome assembly GCA_005239505.1 of Nicotiana paniculata. NCBI lineage: Eukaryota > Viridiplantae > Streptophyta > Magnoliopsida > Solanales > Solanaceae > Nicotiana > Nicotiana paniculata. Next base: position 87,225 of record MDKI01196569.1, read on the forward strand.
TTGATGATAGATATTGATTACCCATTGATTATTACATCTAGGCTATGTGCTACTTGTTTGAGACATGATAGGGCTATTCTTTTTTCTAAGCTATTTGCCTTAATTGTACACATACTCTTAGTCATGATGCTATATCCGTGTATGATATCTCTGTCTCAGTACTTTCTTATTTGATTCCTCACATGCTGTTGATGCCTCATATGTGTTACACTGTTGAATTGAGTACTGTGAGATATGGTTAACTGAAACTTGAACGGTTGATGACTAAGCTTGGGACATATAGCCAATTTGGTATTGATTTTGAGGTAACGCGTACGCCTGGATTTTATTGGGCTAAGTATTACTGATTTGAGGCGTCGCGTGCACTAGGCCACACTATTGGGCTATGTGTTTTGATTAGCGCTTGGGCCAGGATCTGCCCCTTCGGAGTCTGACATGCCAATAGTGAGCTCTCGCACAGTGTTATATGCGTACATACTTTGGTGAGGGTCATTTATGGCAGGCACTCGTACAGTGCTAAATGTTGTTGTGTGTGATGGTAAGGGCCTTGTGCCAAGCACCGTGAGCGTGCTAAGTATGGATATTCTTGATGGTTTTACTGTGACGATATTGAGTTGACATGTATATTTGACATGTAAACATAAAGATGTACATTCCTCATGCTAGCTGATAAATAAAATATTTTATCTGTGTTGGGCTTTAACTGTTATACTTGAAAACCATGTCCAAATTCATGTAATATGAACAAGTTGAACATGATATATTTGAGTTATTTACTTATACTATTTCCCTTATTTCCTGAGTTGTTACTAGTTATTGATATTGGTCACTAATTGTTTCTTCTGAGCCTGTCACTGCTTTTAGCCTAAGGTTAGGTTTGTTACTTATTGAGTACATAGGATTGGTTGTACTCATACTACACTCTGACTTCGTGTGCAGATCCAGGTACTTCCGGATGCGAGAGTTGTGCAGGTACCTGCGTTGGGAGACTACGAGGTAGCTGTTATCTCGTCCGCAGACCATGGAGCTCTCTTTCATTTATGCATGTTGTTAATGTTCTATTGTTCTGACAGTTGCACTGAGGATTTGGCCTTGTATTTTGATATTCAGTAGAGCTCATGTACTCGTTGACATTAGATCTTTAGGATGGTTGTAGAAGTATTACTGTTGTTTCGCAGTTATTTCCTGATATCTCCGCTATTGAGTTTATTAAATTTCTATTTTACTGAATTTACTGTTATTTTAGAGTTGTTGGCTTGCCTAGCAAGTAGTGTTAGACGTCGCGCGGCTCCTATGTGAGTTGGGTCGTGACAATATTTCTTTAATCCATTTGTATTATCATCTTATTTGTCAATACGATATATCTAATAATAAAATCTCTATTAAATTAAAGGGACTTATATAACCATTGAATAACTTTTTTGTTATGTATTTTCTTAATTGTAATATCCAATACTTAGTATTATTACATTATTAAATAGAAGTTTTTATTAGCATATTACTTTGTTTAGTATTTTGACTACTACTCTTCTTAATATAATAGAATCTCCAAATTTGTTGGAGGTTTGTCCTAAATTTTGACTCTTGTTGCATATTTATTGTTACACTTGGCATACATTGATTTGGTTCTCTTATTCTATATAGATAGATATTAGCCAATGTTTAGTATTATTACATTATTAATAAAAAAATTTATTAGCATATTATTTTGTTTAATATTTTTGTCTCCTACTCTTTTTTTTAATGTAATAGAATCTCCAAATGTATTGGAGGTTTATCTTAAAATTTGTCACTTGTTACATTTTTATTGTTACATTTTGGATCATCACATTGATTTGATTACCCTATTCTATATTGATACATTTTCGGCCGGCAATAAGGGTGTGTTTGGTATAACATAAAATATTTTCCGCAAAAAACATTATCCAAGAAAATATTTTCTTGAAAAACAAATAGTAATCTTATTCATTTTCCGGTGTTTGGTATGCAAATTAAGGAAAATAACTTCTCAAGAGTATTCATAGATAATTTAGATAAAATAAACATGAAGCCATAAACTTTCGAACCAACAACCTTCAGAACCCACAAATTTCATAAACTTCTGAATCGTTAAACTTTCGAAACCGCAAAATTTCGAACATGTAAACTTCCAAACACATGAACTTCCGGACTCATAACTTTGGAACTTGTAAAATTTCGAACATGTAAACCGAAAGATGAAAAAACTAAAAC
>ML333592.1:0-33808 GCA_005239505.1 Nicotiana paniculata
CCCCCAACCAGCACAATTTTGTTTTTGTAATTTCAAATTTCTGTATTTTTCATTTTTCTGCCCTCCCCCCCTCCAAAAAAAGTTTAAAATATTTTTCAGTTTTAGTTTTTTTATTTTCCGGTTTAGTGGTTCAAAATTTTACAAGTTCCAAAGTTATGAGTTCAAAGGTTTATATGTTTGGAAGTTTACGGGTTCGAAATTTCGCGGTTTCGAAAGTTTAGCGGTTCGGAAGTTTATGAAATTTGTGGGTACGAAAGGTTGTTGGTTCGAAAGTTTATGGTTGTCATATTTATTATATCTAAATTGCTTATGAATACTCTCGAGAAATCATTTTCCTTAATTTGAGTACCAAACACAGAAAAATGAATAAGATTAGTACTTGTTTTCCAAAAAAATATTTTCTTGAAAAATATTTTCCACGAAAACATTTTCCGTTATACCAAACACACCATATAATAGGAAGTGTTTTCTCCTTAAATAATAAAACTAACGTTGCGCAAATTTAAATTAGCATGAACTAATATGAATATCGAAACCGAAAAAGAAGATGCAGAACATGTTACATGGGGTTTGGGGCAACCCCACAAATGTCTCTATGATTTCGTCCCAATAAAATGCATTATAGCTGTCTCACGTCTTTGTGGGCTCCGACTTCTTATTTTTGAGGATGAATCAATTAAGATACTTATTTCTATTCGATTTTACATTAAAATCAAATTATTTAATTTTAAGAGTTATATATTAAAGTTAGAATATACATTATTTAATCATATATAGTTAGCTGATAAAGTTTTATATGCACGACAAACTATGCGTTAATTTGTTGATATAAATACCAAATGCAACTAATTTTTTTCATCCAATTCAAACATTTCTCTTCGAATCTATTTCAACACATTACTCCTTCGATATTTCTTGTTTAACATACTTGGGCTTTTGGTATTTATGTAATTTAGATCTTTATTCCTAATGTTTTTATTTCTAATTCAATTCGAATTAAAGATTCAACTTAGTTGATCTGTTAGTATTATTAAATGAATTAACGTAACAGTTTTGAGCTTCTTGCTTGAGATATTTTTTTATTTTATTGATAGAGTACTAATTCTCTCCTCGTGACATGGTGTCGCGTATTATGAAATTCCTTAGAATAAGAATATGACTACATCAAAATTAAATTCCACTAATTAGTCAAAGCAATTGTTAACAGCTCCGAGAGCTGTTTGATCTCTGTCACATTTTAAATTTTAATTCTTCAAACAATCTTTCTTTGTCAATGACATAATCAAGTAATACAATACATAATACTACGGTCTATATATGTAGCTTCATATACCCTATAATTTATTAATGTCCACGAGATGCTTTAAAGGCACAAGTTTAATAACTTCCAACTTGCCTTAAACTTATTAAGAAACTCATCTCACATTCAAATAGTTTGAATGACCCAATATAAGTTTTTTATTTTATTTTAAAAAGTACTATTATGGTTTCTTGTTATATATGGCTATACCTTTGATGCTCTATATGTTGGTGAAAATCTATTGTTATCTTATCTCTTTGGTAAATAAAATATATTGTACATTTGTATATTTTCTTTTAACTATTTATATTTTCTCATCACTGACCATTGAATAAAAAGTGATGGGAGCAGAGGCGAAGCCATAATTTGAAGTTTATGGGTTCTGATTATACCATAGAACCCATAATTCGTCTTAGTTACCAAGTTCACAATTAAATATTTACATATTTAATAAATTTTTTATTATAAATATAATATTTAAGCAAAAATAACTGGGTTTGGTCTGTTTACCCTAAAATTCAAGTAACAATTAAACTTGTATTGTGGTTTTAAAGATACCAGATCTAATTCAATATCAATTCATAAACGATGAATTAAATGAATAAATTAGACAATAAAATAAACCAAACCAGTGTTATGTAGTAATTTCAACCTCGATTCGGGATGGTCTCGAGATCAAGTAATAAGAACAGTAAAGCACAATAGTGGATAGTAATGAACCATAAGAGAAATAGAACAGCGTATATATTTTAATCAGTGAATGATCCCCCTTAAAAATGAATGGGGTCCCTTTTTATATAGTATATGAATCTTAAATAAGGTAAAATTCTAACAACGGAAATAATCCCATGATTGGTGTCAATAACCGCCTGGTTCGATCATCCCCGTGATTTCCGTCGTGACCTTCGACCAGTTGCTAATATCTCGTCATTCCGTTACTATGCCTCACTCGAGATTGATCATGCTCGGTCTGATCTTCAGCGAGCACTTTGATCTTCATGTCTTCGAGCTCAAGCTTGGTCCATTATGAGCTTATTCTCGAGGTAATTCCTCGAGTCTATAAAATCGGACATACTCAATTTTAACCGTATACAGATAGTCCCCGCGTTTCTTAGAGTAAAACGATAAGAAACGATTTGAGCCTCGATTATCTGACACCTCGATCATGATGTCACCCTCTTGACGTAAGCGTCAGATGTGACCGAAACATCCCGTCGGTCCAGTTGCCCAAATCATTAATGCTTGTCAGTTAGCGGCCGGCCACTAGCGCCACCGAACCGTCGCCATAAGCCTATAAATACCATCTCCTTTATCGAATCGAACTTTACTTTCAAAACCTTTTCTCAAATCTTTACAAGTTTTTCTACCTTCTTCAAGTTTATCTCCCTTTGTAAGTTTGCGTCTACCATAACATCAATTCCTTCTCCTTTCTTGAACTTCATATAGTGATGGCTAAAACATCAAAAATTGTCCCCCCAAAAGAACAAGCCTCCTCATCGCGGCCGACCGGCGATAAAACGCCGGTGGAGCCTCGTATCGAAGAGTGTGTTCCTGGGCCAGTCGAACTGACTTCTGACTTCAAATCAAAAAACCTTCCTCGGTTCCTGGTCGATGTGAGCCCATGTCCTGGTACATCTGTTCAATATCTGAAGACGATATCAAGCAGGTGAAAAAAGGACTGTAACTGGGACAACAAAGAGGTGGTGATTCTTTCCCCTGAAGAGGACATCACTACCCATGTGAAAGGGTTTTTAAGTGTTTACACTTACCCTTTCACATTGGGCCTCGTAGTTCCTGCCATACTCGATTTTTGCCGCCAATATCGGGTGACCCTTGGCCAGATCTATCCTTCCTTTTGGTGTATCGTCATTTTTCTCAGATTCTTTTCGAGCAAGACAAGGGGATGTCTAAAACCCTCGACCATTTGATCAGGTTATACAGTCCTCGCCTCTATCGAGGTGGCTTGATAAGGCTCCAGCGTCGGGCCACAAAAACACTGTTCTCGAGCATTGATGACGACAGGGACCGAGGGTGGATGGGTCGATTTGTCCGAATCAAGACCTCTTATATGATCCTCGCCGAGAAAATGCCATTCCCCGAGGAATGGAACATGAAACGTAAGTATAATCTCATTGATGTTGTTTACTGCTTTGCTTCTTTTATTCCTTTCTGACCCAAGTTCTTTTTCATGGTACAGCTTCCCCTTAGTTTCATGGTGCGATTCCGGACCTCATAGGTTGGGTTCGACAACTGGCCTCCACCTCCTCATATGTCGAGCGATGTTGGCGCGATTTGGCCAAGGGTCAGTGGGAGGCTAAAATCACGGTGAGTTCCTTTGCCTGTACGTCAATGCTTCCCTATAGAATACTCCTTTATAACTCGATTTCTTTTCATACAGATCTCAGAGACAACGTTTGTCATGAGGCAACCTCCGCCTGGGAAGAGGAGGTTCTGAAGCCGACCAAAGAGAAGAAGAGTTTCTCCTCCCGATACCCCCAAGCCAAAGAAAAGCAAGGCCTGGAAGTCAAAGACTGATCCTTCCGCTCTGCATGTCGATGTAGTCCAACAACTACGAGAGGAAGATGAAGAAGGTTAGAATGTCGGCTGCTTGCTAGTAGCTCGAAAGAGGGGAAGCACTGAAGCTTCAAAGAGCGTCGAACTGGTGGTGGTCGAAGCAGTTCAATCTCGGACCAAAGACACCTCGGAAAAGGGTCCGAGCAAAGTCCCCGAGCAATCGGGTGGTGAGAATGCCCCCCGCCATGGTGAACAACCGACGGGTGTGCCCGAAGGGTCTACCTTTGAGGCTCTTCAAAGAGAAGATAATGTCCCAAGTGAATCACTTGGGACAATTAATATTGACGATTCGCCGCCTGGACCTACGTTCTCCGAAGGGAAATTTCAAGACGCTCGGCCATGGAGACTCCCGATGTGGGGCTCCCCCACGAAGGGAATGATATGGTCTCGACCTGGATGCATCGCTCATCTTTGACGAGGCCCAGCGGCTTCTAAAACAAGTAAGCCTTAGCCCCTAGTTATGATTTCTTTTTATTCTCATTCTTCCAAGTCTGGTCTCCTTCTTTGTGTATAGGACATGGCGTTCCATCGAGAGGCGTCTTCCAAATCCTGAGCTGAGATGATCTAATGTGAGGCCGAACTCAAGAAGCTCGTGGAGGAAAGAGACGGCCTCAAACTCCTCTATATTCAAAAGGAAGAGGAGATCAGGAACCTCCGAGCCGAACTCACAAGAGCTCATCGAGAACAGACTGAGCTCATCGAACGGGTAATGTACCTTCTCGGGAGTTTGTTATGTATTAACTTGACATTGGAAATTAACCTTTTGACTTTGCAGGCCCAGCAGAAGGGCGAGCTGGTAGAGCATCTTCAAGAGGAGGCCAAGATGAAGGAGCCCGAGACTCTGGGGTGGAAGCCGAGCATGGATCGTCTCGCCTCGTAGAAGGAAACGATTCGGGACCAATTGACTTCGGTTGAGCGCCAAATTCAAGGTGTGAAGGAGGAAAGCTTGACTCGTGCCCAGAAGATCGAGGAGCTCGAAGCTAAGTTGGCCGATGAGCTTGCAAAGGCTAAATCTGAGGCGGAGGCACTTGTGGCCTCTTACCGAGCTGACGCTGAGGCTACGAACGTTGGGGCACAGGAGATGTATGTTGCTACTGAAGTAAAATTTTCGTGTGTTGTCGATCATGCTAGGCAACAATCCCGGACAGAGACTCTCGAGGAAGTGCATGCTCGTGGCTTCGACCTCTCAGTTAATATCGAGAGTGAAAAAGCTTTGGAGCACGAGGCCGCAACTTTACTCTCCGATGATGAAGACTCTGCTAGTGGAGGAGATGAGGATGAAGCCCCCGAAGAAGCGTCTCCCGAAGTGGACTTGGCCCTTAGGATTTTTCTTCTTCTGTGTTTTTTTCTTTGTTATTTGTGTAAGACCCCGCGTGATCTTTGTAAATACCTTTTATAAATAAAAAGTTCTTTCTCTTTCCAGTTTGTCTCCGATTTGCGATAGATTCTACTTTGTTTTTGCCTTGTGAAAATTTTGTTGTTGCAGTCTTTGTAGTCGAACACTAACTCGAACTTAAACAAAAGCGAGTCCTCGAGCTCAATAATATGTTCGAGATTTCGGATGGCTTTATTGATGCCATAACTACATTGTTTTTATAACTAACTTCGAGTAAGTTTTGAACTTAGAATAAAACAAACCCTTAGTTTTTTTATCAAGTAATGGGTAAGTTTTGAACTTACAGTAACATACCCCTTAAGGTTTTATGATGAACCTTCTAGCTATATTCTAGTCGAATTTATTCGAGCTCGGAATAGTGGAACCCTTAAGTCCGAATTAAGTGAGAAGAAGGTCTCGAACTATAAATATATTGGCCTTTAGGCTCTTTAGACTGTGCCGACATGGCCTCTAAAAAATGGCTATTATTTCCCCTTTTCGGCTTAAAAAACTTAGTTACAATTTCTTTATTCCTTAGCACTTATTTTTTACCCATTGGGTTTTTTTAGGGTCCAATGTCGGTTGAAACCCCTTTGCTTTTTGTGCCTTAACATGTTTGCGTTACGATAGTTTGGTATCTCTTAAGGTTTTTCAAAGGCTGATATTATCGAAGCCTTTTGGTTTTTCGATGGATGATTTTATCGAAACCCTTTTTAATTGTTTTGTCGAGGGTAGCCTTTTAACCGGTTTTTCAAAGAATTCGAAGGCCTATTGCTTATTGTGGAATTCGGACATTTGCGAGCCGCATTATTTTGGCCGTAGTCTTTAATTTGGCCGTAACCTTTGGGTATGCCTCTTGGGCTTATTTTCCGATAACATTTCAAACTTGTTTTAAATGTTAGTCCCCGAGAATGGTGGCCTTGGCCTATATATCGAGGGGTGCATCTTTGAGGTCTTCTGACTTTGAGTTCAGATAACTCGAGTACGCAGCCCTCGAGTATTCGAAGTATGTTTGTACTTGGCTCTTGAGCCATTTTTCATAAAATCATAAGTATGAGATTTGCATAGAATTTACTTCGGGACACGAGATGTTTGATAAAGAAAGAATACTTCTTTGAATAATTTATACATGCGTACATGTTTTTCCATCAGGGCTCGTCTAACCTATATGGACACAGTTCGTTCGACCGTTTGGCCCATTACAAAAGTTCCCTATCGAGGCCCTTTGACACAAAGTATTTTTCTTGAAAATAACATCCGAGAGTGATGCCCCCCAGTATTCGAGGTTGATTGCAAATAAGCCTTAGATACTGTTGAATTTTCCTCAGGTATCACATAGTTGTTGCCTCGTTAAAAACCTTGTCGAAAAAACCCATTTGGATAAAACCCGATCTAAGGGAAAAAGAGTGCAACGCGTACTTTAAAACATAAGGTCTTGATGTCTTCGGTTAAAACCCTAAAATAAGTTAGTGACGAAATATATATATGAAATAAAGGAGAAAATCATACCTTAACAATAGTATCGTTTGAGAAATGATATGTTCCAATTGTTTGGCAATGATTCGCCGTCCATCGTTCCGAGATTATAATACCATTTTTACGACTATATCGAGGACTTGATAGGGTCCTTCCCAATTCGTGCCGAGATTCCCTTCATTAGGATATTGAGTGTTGATGGTGAATTTCCTTAGGACTAAGTCCCTAAGACTGAAGTGGCGAAGGTTGGTTCTTCTATTGTAGTATCTTTCGATTCGTTGCGTTTGTGCAGCCATTTGAATGTGTGCAGCTTCTCATTTTTCATCCAACAATTCGAGGTTAGTATTCATAGCCTCGTGGTTTGATTCCTCCATTACATGTCGAAACCTGGAGCTCGGTTCCCCGACTTCGACTGGAATCAAGGCTTCAGATCCATATACTAAAGAAAACGGAGTTGCTCATGTGCTGGACTTCGATGTTGTTCGATACGTCCAAAGGACTTCGGGTAGAATTTCTCTCCATTTCCCCTTAGCTTCGTGCAACATTTTCTTTAGGTTTTGGATGATGGTCTTGTTCGTCGACTCAGCCTGTCCGTTCCCATTAGGGTGATACGGTGTTGACAATATCCTTTTTATTTTATGGTCTTCGAGGAATTTTGTTACTTTGTTGCCGATAAATTGTTTATAGTTGCCGCATACTATTTCTGCTGGTATTCCAAATCGACATGCAATGTTATTCCATATGAAATCTATCACTTCTTTCTCTCTGACTTTCTCGAAAGCGTGTGCTTCAACCCATTTAGAGAAATAGTCAGTCCTAAATAAAATGAACTTAGCTTTACATGGGGCTGATGGCAGCGGGTCGACGATGTCTATCCCCCATTTCATGAATGGCCGCGGGGATATGACCAAGTGAAGTTGCTCTCCGGACTGGTGGATCATCGGCGCAAACCTTTGATATTTATCACATCTTCGAACAAACTAATTAGAGTCTTTTTCCATGTTATCCTAGTAGTATCCTGCCCTAATGACTTTGCGAATTAGTGACTCGGCGCCAGAATGGTTCCCACAAGTGCCTTCGTGAACTTCTCGTAGAACATAATTAGTGTCTCCCGGTCCCAAAAACACTACCAATGGTCCATCAAATATTCTTCTGTATAATGTTCCGTCTTTATCTAATGTGAAACGAGCAGCTTTAGTTTGTAGGGCCCTCGATTCTTTAGGGTCCGATGGGAGCTTTCCACTCTTCAAGTACTCGATGTATTTATTTCTCCAGTCGCAAGATTTCGGCATGTCCTTCCTCGATCACAGATCTTGAGAGTTGAACGACAGTCCTGGAGCTAATTTCATCTTCTTCGACCGATGACCCCAAATTCGCAAGTGAATCGGCCTCACTGTTTTGTTCTCGAGGTACATGTTGCAGAGTCCATTCCTTGAAATGGTGCAAAATTACCTGCAATTTGTCCAAGTACCTTTGCGTTCTATCTTCTCGAACTTCGAATGTTTTGTTCACCTGGTTCACCACCAGTAACGAGTCGCACTTAGCTTCAATGACTTCTGCTCCCAAAATTTTATCTAGCTCGAGACCTGCAATCATGGCCTCATACTCGGCCTCGTTGTTAGTCAATTTAGAGGTTTTGATGGACTGCCTTATAATGCTTCCTGTGGGCGTCTTTAAAATGATGCCTATCCCGGACCCCTTCATATTTGAAGTACCATATGTGAAAAGGATCCATACCCTTGATGATATACCTGATTTCATTAAGATTTCCTTCTCAACTTCAGGTACGAGGGTTGGTGCGAAATCGTCCATGAAGTCCGCAAAAATTTGAGACTTGATGGTCGTTGGGGGTTGATATTCGATACCGTACCCGCTGAGTTTGAAGGCCCATTTGGCCAATCGACCCGATAGTTCGAGTTTGTGTAAAACATTACGGAGTGGGTAAGTGGTTAATACACATATGGGGTGACATTGAAAATAAGGTTTTAACTTCCTAGATGCGCTTATTAGTGCGAGTGCCAATTTTTCAAATTGTGGACGCCTAGTCTCTGCTTCTCCTAAGGTTCAACTTACATAATAAACAGGAAACTGTGTACCTTGCTCTTCTCGAACTAGGACACCACATACCGCGATTTCGGATACTTCCAAGTATAAGTAAAGCCTCTCATCTGCCTTCAGAGCGTGAAGCAGTGATGGGATTAATAGGTATCGTTTCAATTCTTCCAATGCCTGTTGACACTCCATAGTCCAGGATAAATTGTTCTTCTTTTTGAGTAGAGAGAAAAACCTGTGGCTTCGATCCGACGACCTCGAGATGAATCGGCCCAATGCCGCTATCTGTCCTGTCAGTCTTTGTATGGCTTTTACGCTATCCACGATGGTGATGTCTTTGATGGAATTGATCTTATCGGGGTTGATCTCGATCCCCAAATTTGATACCATGAAGCCAAGGAGTTTTCCCGAACTGACCCCGAAAGCACATTTCTCGGGGTTGAGCTTCATGTTGTATTTCTTTAAGATCTCGAACGTTTCCTGCAAATTAGCCAAATGGTCCTCTGCGCAGGGACTTAACTAATATGTCATCAATATAAACTTCCATTGACTTACCTATTTGTCCCTCGAACATTTTATTTACTAGGCGTTGATAAGTAGCCCCCGCATTTTTTAGCCCGAAGATCATTACATTATAACAATATGTTTCATACTTAGTGACAAAAGAAGTCTTTTCTTGTTCTTCCGGGTCCATTTGGATTTGATTGTACTCGGAATAGGCATCGAGAAAAGTAAGGATCTCGTGGCCAGTCGTGGCATCGATCATGCGGTCGATGTTGGGCAGTGGAAATGAATCTTTCGGACACGCTTTGTTTAAGTCCTTATAGTCTACACACATTCTAGGTTTGTTCCCTTTTTTAGGGACTACAACTACATTGGCTAACCATTCGGGGTATTTTACCTCCCGAATGGACCCTATATTGAGAAGTTTAGTTACCTCGTCCTTTATGAAGGCGTGCTTTGCCTCAGACTGAGGTCTTCTCTTCTGCTTCACCGGTCTGAACTTAGGGTCCAAGATTAATCGATGCGTCGTTATCTCCGGTGAGATCCCTGTAATGTCTAAATGGGACCATGCAAAACAGTCTATATTATCAATGAGAAATTGAATAAGTTTTTTCCTGAGTTCGAGGGTTAACCCCGTTCCTAGGTATACCTTTTGCTCGAGCATGTATCGATTAGTATAACTTGTTCCAGCTCTTCGACCATTGGTTTGGTAGCATCCGATTCTTCGGGAACAACAAAGGTTCGAGGAATTAAGAATTCCTCCTCTTCTTCTTTTTCTACTACTCGTTTCTCCGATTCGATCGAGGTTGGAGGCAGTGTTTGCTATTTGGCTGCCTGTTTATCTTTGGTGCTCGATATTTCCGAGGTTGATAGTGTCGAGAACAGTGTTACTTCATTGACTGCAAACATTTCTTTTGCAGCATGCTGATCCCCGTATACCATTTTTACACCATCCATCGTTGGGAACTTCATCATTTGGTGGAGGGTCGACGGTACTGCCCTCATGTTGTGTATCCAAGGCCTTCCGAGTAGTGAATTATATCTCATGTCGCCTTTGATTACATGGAACTTAGTATCTCGGATGGTTCTAGTTACGTTCACTGGTAGGATAATCTCCCCTTAGTTGTTTCATTGGCCATATTGAATTCGTTTAGGACTCGAGATGCAGGTACGATTTGATCTTGCAAGCCGAGTTTCTACACGACCCTTGACCTGATGATGTTCGTCGAGCTACCTGGATCCACTAAAATACGCTTAACTTGAACTTTATTTAATAAGATAGAAATTACCAGAAGAGTCATTGTGTGGCTTAGAAATGCCTTCTGCTTCTTCGTCATTGAAGGATAAAGTGCCTTCGGGCACATAGTCTCGGATTCGTTTCTCTCTAGTGATATACATCCTAGTGCGATTGAATATGGGTCCCTATGGAACGTCGACCCCACCGACGATCATATGAATGGCATGTTGAGGTTCTTCTTGTTCATTCTTTCTATTAGCATCCCTTTCCCTGAAGTGATTCTTAGCTCGATCGCTGAGGAATTCTCGAAGATGGCCCTCATTGAACAGACAGGCTACCTCCTCCCTTAATTGTCTGCAATCCTCGGCCCTATGACCGTGTGTGCCATAATATTTACACATTAAATTTGGGTTCCTTTGAGAAGGAACAATCTGTATGGGCCTGGTCCACCTTGTGTCTTTGATCCTCCCGATAGCCGATACGATGCCCGATGCATTGACACTAAAATTGTATTTAGATATCCGAGGTGCCTCTGCGGGATCTGCATACTTGTCAAAACTAGTCTTGCTCATAAGTCCCCGAGAACTTTGTCCTCGATCACCTCTTCAATCATTCCGGGTGGAATTGCGTCCCGGACCGTTGTTCCTTCGATCTGCAATATATGGTTGGTGCCGATCTTTATTCGACCTTGGCTCTCTATCGACGTCCCTCTGATTTTTACCTGTCGACCTGTTTGGATGTACTGAACCAGAAGGAGCTCCTAATTGGTCGTCTTCGACCCTGATCTTCGATTAATATCGATTGTGAACATCTGCCCAGGTTACAGCTGGGTACTCGATCAATTTGTTTTAACTGTCGTGACGCTATCGAACTCTGTTCATTCAAAACTTGGGTGAAAGCTTGAACGACCCAATCATCTGTGACTGGTGGTAACTTCATGCACTCTATTTGAAATCGGGACGCGAACTCCCTTAGCATCTCATTATCCCTTTGTCTTACCTATAAGAGGTCTGATTTTCTTGTTGCGACCATTATGGCCCCGACATGCGCTTTTACGAAAGAGTCTACTAACATGACGAATGAATTGATGGAATTGGGTGGTAGGTTGTGATACCAAATCATTGCTCCCTTCGACAGGGTTTCTCCAAACTTTTTCAACAACACATACTCGATCTCGTCATCCTCCAAATCATTACCCTTAATGGTGCATGTGTAAGAGGTGACATGCTCATTGGCGTCGGTGGTCCCGTTATATTTGGGTATGTCAGACATACGGAACTTCTTCGGAATGGGCTTCGGAGCCACACTCGGAGGGAAAGGATTTTGCACAAACTTCTTCAAATCCATTCCTTTCAAGATTGGTGGTGTCCCCGGTATCTGATCAACTCGAGAGTTGTAAGTCTCTACCTTTTTATCATCGACTTCAATTTTCTTGGTGAGTTCCTCGAGCATTTTCATTACAGCAGGATCTCTCCCCGATGTATTATCACTCGATCTTTCCAGTACTTGCTCGGTACGACGAGTAATCTCCGGCTCGACCCTATTTGGAGCTCTTTGTTGATTTTGCAATTGAGCAATGGCAGTTTGCTGAGCCTGAAGCATCTCGAATATCACTTGGAGACTAACTCTTTCGTCTCTTCTGCCCTGTGTACCTTGGCCATCAAACCGGCCTTCTCTGCATACACTTCCCTCGAGATCTACGGCCAAGTCCGCATTCAAAGCAATGTGCGAGCTGACGTCGACCGGGTTGACATGCAGTACTCCTCCGAGATTAGCCTGTGGTACTTCGATTCCTGGAGCAATCACATTTTCGTTTTCCCCTTGGAGTTCGAGGCCGTTGTCACCGTGTGTGGATGCGTTTTGTGAGTTTGACATGTTTTAACCTGAAAACAAAAATTCTTGACAAAGACAAGCGTAAAATAGTGTGTTCTATCAGAATCACTATTGAACAATCACTATTATCCTTAGCCCCATGGTGGGCGCCAAACTGTTTACCCTAAAATAATTAAAATTGTATTGTGATTTTAAGGATACGCAATCTAATTCAATACCAATTGATAAATGATGAATTAAAAGAATAAATTAGAAAATAAAATAAATCAAACCACTGTTATGTAGTACTTTCAACCTCGATTCAGGATGGTCTCGAGATCAAGTAATAAGAACAGTAAAGAACAACGGTGGATAGTAATGAATAGTAAGAGAAATAGAGCAGCGCATATATTTTAATCAGTAAATGATCCCCCTTACAAATGAATGGGGTCCTTCTTTATATAGTAGAGGAATCCTAAGTAAGGTACAATTCTAACAACGGAAACAAATCGCATGATTGATGTCAATAACCGCCTGATTCGATCTGCCCCGTGATTCCCGCCGAGATCTTCGACCAATTGCTAATATTTTGTCATTCCGTTACTATGCCTCACTCGAAATTGATCATGCTCGGTCTCGATCTTCAGCGAGCACTTCGATCTTCATATCTTCGAGCTCGAGCTTAGTCCATTATGAGCTTATTCTCGAGGCAATTTCTTGAGTCTGTAAAATCGGACATACTCAATTTTAACCGTGTACAAAGTCGAACGCGCATGCTATAGGCTAGCTCCGACTACAGATGGTGGCGAGGAAACTTGTGAAAGATAGAGCTTCGCAGCTGCAATTGAGCCTCTGTAATTATGCATTAGATGTCTAATCGTCGAGGATTTAGGTGCTACCAGAGAATAGTTACCTGATCTAAGTTTTGGATCTTTTTTTCTTCTTTGTATTATTTCTATCATGACTTAATAAAAAAATCGAATTCTTTCAATCAAAGTCAATTTCCTTATAAGAAAATAAATATCAATGAACTTCTTTAAAATGGTTCATGTCCCCTTTCATTTCGAAAATGATTTAGAATTTTCTTTTTCAAGTTCTAAAATTTGAAAAAAGAAAATCACTTTATATTTGTAACGAACTGTTTCAAGACCTTTTTTTTTGGTTTCCTATTCGGTGTCCGGTGCCCGTATTAGAGCCCGACTATATCCGGATTCGCGTCGCGTAGGGTCCTATTCGAGGGAAATGCTCCCCACACAAAAAAATTTTTATACCCAGAACTCGAACCCGAAACTTCTGATTAAAAAAAAAATAGTCTCATCCACTGCAACATATCCTTTGATGGTTCCAAGACCTAAATACCTAAGGAAGCAAAAGATGCGAAGGAAGATTTTTTAGGTGAGTGATAAAGTGATGAGGGGACACGTATATTAATTATAAATAAAATTAAAAGTAGTAAGAGATAAAGAGATGAGATTTCAAATTAAAGGCAGTATTCTCTTCTTTGGGGAAGTCGAAACGTGGCCAAATCCAACGTGATATTACAGAACAGTGGTAATCTGAAACTTGTGCTTCCTACTTCTAGCCCCTTAATTACTTTCTGTGTCCCTCCATGTGATTCTTCTTTTTTCTTTTTTTTCTTCTTTCCTGTTCAAGATTTACTAATTTAAATAAAATAAAGAAAGGGTAGAACGTGGGTGCGATTGTCCAAGCACGATCCGTGGCGGACGCACATGGTAACTGAACCCGCTTTGTCAAAAAATAATACTGTATATATGTATAAATTATAATTAAAGTTGCGTAAATTTTGTATAAATATTTTATTTAAAGCTACTTAACAACTACTATTTTACGACTAAAATTATATATTTTTAAGATTGAATCCGTTGACACAAAATCCTGAATCCGCCACCGAATACGATACGTCAAAGACATTGGCAATTTTTTATTGTTCTAGGAAAACTAAAACTATCGTTTGATTGTTTTCATTTATAAATATACATACATGGGGACTCAAATTTTCATATTCAAGACGGCTGTATTCATTAATGTTCTAAAAGTACAATAATGTTTTAAACAATTTGAGCATTTTACGCCTAAATAAATTGTTTACCTTATAACCCCGAGAATATTTTATGTTATAATTGTATTAACTATCACTAATATAACATATATATTGTTCTATATAAACCACAAATGTGGTATCATGAAAGATCACCCAACGTATTGTTCAATAATTAATAACTTAAAGAATATTATTCGATACATATATTTATTATGTTTAGATAGTTACATTGATCTTTGTACATTTGTTCTTTTGAATTTATATTTATAACTAATAGAAAAAAGATTATATTTTCCTATCACAATTCCGTGATACTCTTTCCTTTACAAAAGATGTCAAAGTTATTTGTCACAATTTTTATTTCCATTAACTTTTGTCACTTCTATCGGATACTCGTTCCTTTATAATAAAAAAAAAATGTAAAAATATTTATCCACATTTTTATTTCCATTAACTTTTGTCACTCAAAATATCTAGGAGTATGTCCAAATTCTTTACTTCAGTTTATGGAAGCTTATATCCTGCGATGACACGTGGCGAACTTTCTCACCACTTCGTTAAAGGCCTAGCTCCGCAACAACAGTAGTTAATTTTGGTCAATGACACCTAAAATATTTACAACGTATTTATACCATCATATATAATTGCTTTATTTGTTTCAAACACCTTCTTATTGCTATAGTTTAGTGCCGTAAAAAAGAATATATATTACTATCTCTTTTTTAGTTTTGATGAACTTTTTCGCTTTTCTAGAGTTAATTTAACTAATTTTTCCGAGAGTTAATTTGCCTAATTTGAAATGCGAAAATTGTAATTTTCTCATACTGTCTTTTCTTAAAATGTAAAATGTTGGTCAAGGTTTGCATAATTTGAATCTCGAAAGGAGATAAAATTCATATAAACGGGGACGGACGAAGTACAACATAAAAAATAAGTTTCAAACAAATTTAATGGTTATAATGAAGTGTTGTTATAGAAAATAACAGTTATGGAAAATTTTGACTATATTCCCTTTGGATAATCTTAATCACTTTGGCAAGTATTAATTAAGTGAGATATTTAAGAAAAATAAATACAATTTAAATAAAGAACAACAATAAATTTAGTGTAATTTTATAAATAAGGGTGGGTATAATTTGGGTAAACAAGAAATCCTACCCAAAATCCGAACTTTTTGAATTTTTTAGTTTGATTTTCGGATTATGGGTTGGATTTCGAATTAAATTTTTATATTTTTGAATTTTAGATTGGATATTGGATTTGGTACTTCAGATTAGTGGATATTCGAAAATCTAAAATTTTATACTTTATGTTTAGTCCATTATCCTTATGCCAATAGTAATAAGTCAAATACCCTACTCCATTAAATATTATCTCATATAATACTAATTGCTAAATTACTGTTAGAATAATTTCTATTTGGACATAGTTTACTATTGCTACTTTTTATCGGCTTTATTAATGTCTTTGTTGTATTTTTTTGTTAATGATTTTATTACTCGAATGCCTTGTTTGGATAATTGTAGTGAGAATGATGAACTTTTTAGGTAATTTAACATGAATAATTTACATTTATTGTTGTAAGAAGAAGAAACATCTCTAAACTTATAGGTTCAAAACCCAAAATATCCAAATCGATTAAATCCAAAACCGAAGTTAAAAAATTCGATCCAAGCCGAACTTGTTTAGATTGGATTTGGATGTCATTTATATAATCCAAAAACCAAATATTTAAACCGAAATTCTCATATTCGATCCAAACTGCCCAACAACCATTCCTGCTTACAAATGGGGTATGAACAGTTTAATTAATTACTCATACTCCCTCCATTTTAATTTATGTGAACTTATTTCCTTTTTAGCTTGTACAAAAAAGAATGACCCATTATTTGAAAATAATTTACTTTTATGCGATGATTTATAGTCATATGTGCCTTATTTTACACTACAAGTTCAAAAGTCTTCTTTTTTTTCTTCTTAAACTCTATGTCGAGTCAAATAAGTTCACATAACTTGAAACGGAGAGAGTATTAATAAGGCTATTGAAATATCTTCCCTAACAAGTCAACTAAAGCCTTAATAAAAGATAATATGAATTTGTTTGCACATTGACCTTATTATTTTATCATGATGAATTGTTATATAATTTTAGAATTATATTAATTAATCATAATAAATTAATTATACTTTAATAATAACTAAAATGCAGATAATTATTCTCAATTAATACTACTACGAGCCTACGACAAAAAAATGGGTCAATTAATTTATAGTTCTTTACCAATTTATTTTTTATTTTATGACCTGACTCTTTTTTAAATATAAAAGATTTACTTTTACATGAGATAAAAAAAATTATTTTTTAAATTTAAAATTATAAAGGGGCATGATATATAAATAGCACTCCAAAAAGTAAGGGCGGATCTAACTTATAACAAATTTACAAATTCAGATGCGATTTTTAGAATTTGTAGCTTTAAGTTTTTAAACTTTATTTGATATTCAAAAACCTAAAAAATATTGAAAAATTTAATAATATTTAAAATTGGTATACTATAATTTACAAAGAAAAGAAATAAACTGTAGAAGGCCCAAAAAAAAAAGAGAATGATTCGAAGTGGGTGGGAATATCGAGGAGATATCTCGCGGGAAGCACCGCCTAATGATATATTAAAAAACCCAATAACTTATCACTTTATATTCCTTTTTCTTTTTTCGTTTTTGCACCATTGCAGATCTTGCCTATCCGTACACGGATTTCTCTCTCTTTTCTTCTTTTTCCTTTTTTATTTTATTTATAATAAATAAATAAAATAAGGTACATTTAAATTTAATATGATATTTTTCTCGGTCCTCTGTATAAAACTCATACAGCCCCCCTCTTTGTTAACCTTCTTTACTCCTCTCTTAAAACCGACCGTTTCTTCTCTCATACATTTTTCCCCCTTTATTTCTTCTCTATTCCTTTATTTGAATCCTCTTCGTCAAACTAATCAATACTCTTTCGTACAGCTCCTCAGGTGAACATCTCTCTATCTCTCTTCTTCTTGTAGATTAGTTACGTTTTCGTAATGGTTTTGCGAGTTCACTCTTTTTTTTTTCTTAAAAAAATTGTTTTGCGTGTAGTTTGTATGATTTATAGCACAGGAAATACTATTAGACAGCTCGATTTTTTGTTCTATTATGTGTAGATCTGTGAAAGAAATTAGGAAGTATTCGTTTTTTCTTGACTTTTAACATATAGAAGTAATTTATAGGCGAAGAATTTGTTTCCAGTAAAGTCCTATTGAGCTGGAAACTACGCGTTTGTTGTAGAATAAGCTACGTAAGTTTTTACAATTTTTTGATATGACTTGAAGGTAATTTTTAGATCCACGTTTCCCTATATTTTTTTTCCGGAGATTTCTCAGTTGTTTCAACGCAGAGTTAAATCGCCGGTTGATATCGGCCATACGATTTGTTTGAAATCTGATTTCTCGACTATAATATATATATATATATATATATGTATAGTAGTATATTTGACAAATATTTAAAATTCATATGAAGCTCGAAGTTAACGCGTTTTTGTAGTTGATTTGCATAGTTGTATAATTTTGTCGCATGATTCATAGCTTTAATTTTCGTATTAAAATTTTAAATCCACGATTCCCTAAATTTCTGTTTTTTTAATTTTCCGGCCGTCTTTGGTTGCCTCAACGGAAAAGGTCAAAATCTCCGCCTTACGTTTTTTTTTTTTGAAGCATTGACCTGATCTATAAAATTTTCAACTGATTAATTCGAGGAAATTAATTTTTCTTGTTTTATTTCGTTTATGTCACTGTTATAGTTAGATCTGTGAAGTAAAATCTTCATTTGAATTGGTGCAGGCGTTGTTTAAGTAGATTTTGTCTGGAAAAAATGAATCACTGTGCTATTCAACAAAGTAATTTTGCCGCTTGTGAAGAGATGATGATGCGCTCCTATTCCTCAATTTCCGATAAGAAGGACGCCGTTGTTTGCCCTAAGCCCCGCCGTCTCGGCGGCGGCCCTATGAGACCTCTCAGATGGCATCAGCAAGACTTTTGTGATTCAAGATCTGGAGCTGATTTATTGGATATCATCCTCACGAAGGTAGGCTTATCACTTTAATTTGTTCAGTTTTTTAATATTTTTTTTTGGTTATATTAATCCTAGTATGTCTATGTGGAATCCATTGATTTGAAAAGCGAAAATTAAATAGTAAATAAAATAAAAGGAGCGTATTTGTGGACCTATGGAAAAGGGTTATATGCCCAAGTCCAAGTGTGTGGGCACCATGTTCTTGTCGGTGCTAGTTGTCGAATGTGAATGCTTTTCATCGAGTGGCTTTGAAGCAAAATGGACATGTCATGATTGATTCAGTTTCTATTTTTGGTCTTACTCCATCTAGAATCCATAAAAATCTAATTGAATTTGGATTTGTTTATCCTTAAAATCGAATAACAATTAAACGTATAAGTAATTTTAAGGACACATAATTTCATCTAGTATGAATTGATAAATACGATGATTAATAATAAAATTAAAGCCATAGAATACTAGAATAATTTCCAGGAATTTGTTCTTGTACTCAAGAAAATTAATAATCAAAATCCTGTACATTTTCCACAGCAGAACTATTCTTCCCCCACCCACCCAAAATCCCCACTAACTCTATGGCTGATCATAACCGTCATCAGGCATATTTCGATGCCCTAGGTAAGTTTGCTAGAGATAATAATCTGGAGCAACGGTTCCTTGCTCCTCTCGGAATAAGCTCTCTCGACGAGTTTAATCCCGTGGTTCTTAATGATTTTGATTCCGGAATCCCATCAGCAGTAGCACAACCAACAAACCGTAGCGCGAATCTTATATTAAAAGATATAGAGCACAAGGATCTCGAAGCCACTACTGCTAATGTAGTAGACTCAGCTTCAGACATTGTTCGACCATTCATTGGCGAAAAGCTAAAAAGACCCAGCTATCTCCCAACTGCTTGGATGATGGATTATGTTATTCATCACGTTAACAATGCTTTGTGTGATAATCATACTTTAAGGCTGAAACTCAGTCTTACCACCCCTATATTCTGAGGTTATACTTCGGATTTCTATGGTGGATACAATGTTATCGTGTCCAAAGAAGCGCTAACAAGCTTCATTACTCTGACAAAAAGGTGCTTGAATGCATCTTAAAGAATCACCCTCCAGAATCGTTTTCGATTCCTGGACCTCTGATACCCTTCTACAAGACGCTTTGCGTGTCTAACCCTGAAGATCCCACTATGGGATGAGTTTACCCCCGCCTACCCTATACAGGTCCTAATCAACGCTCACTGATCATATCAAATGACCGAATGTATGCATAATTTCATATCCCTGGAATATTTGCATTGATTCATAACCTTATCGAGTGTTTCAATCAAGATCCTCCGCTATATCCAGCGAAAGAGGACCACATACCAGTCACTGCTGATGCTGAAGATAATACAACCTTCGGCACACACGTCTTTCCTGTACGCAATCAGCGTACGAATGCAGAAAGCTGGGCTTTAACAGTCCCAGGACTACAATACGGTTGTGAAGCTGATGCTTCCCTCAACCGGATATGTCCATCTTTATGGATTTGTCCACCTTGATGATCTATCGTATTCAAGGAGATTTCTTGGCGTAGACGACCTTACCTGGTTAAATCAAAGCTAAACTTGTTGCTGCTTCTGCAGCTAATTCTTTCCGGGACTCGGGAACTCTTGCAGATTGCCCACCTTTTGGACCTCCCTCCAACCAATACTATGTGAAATCACGTGTCCGTAAAACTACTTATAAGTTTAATTATTATCCGATTTTAAGGGTAAACAGGACTATCATATACTATGTCTATAGTACTTAATTTTTTTTGCATTTATATGCATAGTCCACGTCAATGGAGTTATATGGTTAGTGCGAATAGATAAAATCGACCTTCATTTCTGGGATTGAGGCAGAGTTGTTTGTATATGCGTAGTTTGTGTCTAAAATTCTCTAGATTCATCTGCTGATTTTTGGTTTTGAAATTTTTATACAGGGTGGTGGTGGAGTTGATCAACCAGCCGTACAAGTAGCCTCGTCGCCCCCCTTTTTTTGTGGGTCACCGCCGAGCAGAGTATCTAACCCATTGATTCAAGATGCTCGATTTGGGGATGAAAAGGTCACCCCAGTTTCACCACGGGCAATTCCAATTCCCTCCGGATTGGCTTCGTCCCCATCGTCTTCCGCTAGGAAAGGCGGATGTGTGAGCAGGGCGAATTTTGGCCACAATCCGGCTGTGAGAGTTGAGGGTTTCGATTGCCTTGACAGGGATCGTCGTAATTGCAGCATCCCTGCTTTGGCTTAAGAAAAAACCTTAATGACAGTCCAATACTGAGAAAAGTACATAGAGGAAACTTGAAGTTGCACGAACGAGTCATCAACTTTTGTCTTAACTAGTGCGGCAGCAGAAGAGAGTGTAGATTTTCGTCGACTGAGAAACTGAAGAAAGATACTTTCGGCTAATGTAAATATGTCCAAAGGGTCTATGTAAGTAAATTGTAATATAGTGTGTCTGTCTCTGTAAGTAAATGAGAGTCGTTATTAACAAAGTTATTAGAGGCGAATTAGGAGTAATTTTAATGAGTTTTTTATGTGAGGTGGTCCGGACCCTGTTGTAATGATGCAAGTACGTGTTGGGGTCGTGATCGAAGAGATTTTGTAAATAGAAGGAAAAATTAGGTATGGAGTGGAGTCGATTCACTTTGTAAATGTAAGATATATGAAAATCGTGTACGGCTTTGAATCTTGCGTTGCATCATTGCGGGTGGTGAATCTGTTTCCATCACTTTCCTCTCCTTGCAATTCAATACTGTGGTATGACTAATGATTGATGCTTTTGCTTGTTTGGCACGCTCAAGGTGTATCACTCTATTTCACAGTCCCACCCAACTGATATATCACTTTTTCTTTTTCATCCTTTCGTTCCTGAATTGGAAATATTACATTTTCTTTTTAATTCAAAGGGGTTGAGTATGTTAGTAACAAACTAAACAGATAAAATAGGTACATCAGAGGGGGGATTTGCATTCCCTGTAGAATCCGGAAATTATGCTATAGTATTAGGCTATTACTATTACATTCCAAAATGGCTCTAGAAGCAGTAGTTAGTGTTTCAAGTATCTAAGTAATGTGAAAAAGCTAATCTGACTCATGTCACTAAGGAGATTTTCCTTAGTTAAATCAAGCCTCCGGCAGTTAAGCTTGTGTCCAAGTCCATTTTTTTAAAATCTTAACATGGGTAAGATCGGTTAATGAGATCACTAGCTAATGCCCAGTAGTTAGTGTTTCAGATCACAAGCTAATGCCCTTATACATTCAGAGATATGGGAAGTAAAGTTACAGAGAAAACTAAGACGTTCTCGTGTGATTTAAAATTTTGGAAGTTGTAAAAATTATATAATTGAAGAGGGAGATAGGCGCATTGTGCTGGGTGAGTTGGAGTACCCCGAGCGACATCGAGATTTAGGGTACTGTAGACGCATAAGAGTGGAGGAGGTTGAAGGGGCTATGCGCAGGATGAGTAGGGGTAGAGCGACCGGTCCAGACGAGATCCTTGTGGAATTCTGGAAGAGCATGGGTAAGGAGAGCATGGAATGGCTTTCTAGGCTATTTAACGTCATTTTTAGGACGAAGAAGATGCCTGAAGAATGGAGGTGGAGTACGTGTTCCACTGTATAAGAAAAAGAGGAATATCTAAAACTGCAACAACTATAGGGGTCTCAAGCTGTTGAGCCATACGATGAAAGTATGAGAGAGGGTGATAGAAGGGAGGATGAGGAGGAGCGTGTCCATTTCCAAGAACCAGTTTGGTTTCATGCTGGGACGGTCGGCTACTAAAGCCATTCACTTGTGAGGAGATTGGTGGAGCAGTATAGGGCGATGAAGGACTTGCATATGGTGTTTATTGACCTAGAGAAAGCTTATGACAAAGTCCCGAGAGAGGTTCTATTAAGATGTTTGGAGGTTAAGGGAGTGACTGTAGCATATATTCTAGTGATCCATAACATGTGTCATGGAGCTAAGACACGGGTAAGGACAGAGGAGGTGACTCTGAATACTTTCCGATTGAGAAGGGGTTGCATCAATGATCAACACTTAGCCCGTTTTTCGTTTTCCTTGGCAATGGACGCATTGATAAGACACATTCAAGGGGAGGTGCCTTGGTTATTTGCAGATGGCATAGTTCTGATTGATGAGACGCGCAGTGGTGTTAACGAGAGGCTAGAGGTCTTGAGACATACTTTAGAGTCTAAAAGTTTCAAGTTGATCAGGACCAAGACAAAATACTTGGAATGCAAGTTCAGCGGTGTTACCCCGGAAGCAGACTGGGATATGAGGCTAGGAAACGCATGTCATTCCTAGGAGAGAGAGTTTTAAGTACCTAGGGTCTCTGATTCAGTGCGATGGGGAGATTGATGAGTAGATCACACATCGTATCGGAGCTGTGTGGATGAAGTGGAGGTTCGCTTTCGGTGTCTTTTGAGATAAGAATGTGCCGTTGAGACTTAAAGGTAAGTTCTACAAGGTGGTGGTTAGACCGATGTTGTATCGGGCATAGTGCTAGCCAGTTAAGAACTCCCATGTCCAGCAGATGAAAGCAACCGAAATGAGGATGTTGAGATGGATGTGTGGGCACACAAGGCTGAATACAATTAAGAATGAAGTTATTCGGGACAAGGTGAGAGTGCCCCCTATGGAGGAAAAGATGTGAGAGGCGAGACTGAGATAGTGTAGGCATGTTAAGAGGAGAAGCACAGATGCCCCGTCAGGAGGTGTGAGAGGTTGGCCTTGGAGGGTAAGAGGAAGGGTAGATGTAGGCAAAAGAAGTCTTGGGTAGAGGTGATCAGGCGGGACATGGCGCAACTTAAGCTAATCGAGGACATGACCCTTGATAGGAGGGTGTGGAGGTCGAGAATTATGGTAGAATGTTAGTAGGTAGTTGAGTGTTTCCCTTTGTCTTCCTTAGTTCAACAACATTACCCTTAATTTGCTATTTCGACGTATCTTGTACTATTATTACTTGCCATCAGTACTTCTTTCATCTTCTCTTTTGCTATCTTGGACTTAGTTTTCTAAATATTCTGTATTGTTATTACTTGCTATCAATGCTTCTTCCATCTTTTCTTTAGCCGAAGGTCCTCCGGAAATAGTCTCTCTGGCCTTGCAGGGTAGAGTAAGGCTACGTACATCATATCTTTCCTAGACCCACGTGTGGGAATATACCTGGTGATTGTTGTTGTTATAAAAATTATATAATAGTTATTGAGACATGTCCAGTTGAGTCCTATGCAACCAAGAACTTTTCCAAGAGTTCTACAGATAATGGTTAGGCTAGGATAGCCATCAGTTAGTATTCTTGTATAATTACTCTACTGTAATCTCTATCTCAATCTCTAGCCAAGATGTCAATGTATATATATACACGAGGTTGTGTACACAAGATTGTCAAGGAAATAATATACCTCAGTGAGGTCCTTCGTATAAACTTTTCAGTGTAACTTCGTGTTCTAATAACAGTAATAGAGTTCAAGCATCTTAGAACATTACAAAGCAAAAGATGTCATGTAAATTGAAATGAATTGAGTGGAGTAGTTATCCAAGCGTGTTGGAGCCTTTGGAGAAAGTTTTGGTTTAAAAAGGATGAAATAAGACTAAGAGTACGTGTGGATTGACTTATTTTAAGCGATTATTAAGTCAACAAAGCCTTTAAGCCGTAAATTTGGAATTTTATATTTTGGCTTTTGGCTTGTTTTTGTCATTTTAGCTTAAAAATAAGTATTTTTTTACTCTATTCAAATACTACAAAGTAACTTAAAAATTATTTTGACTTAAAAACACTTAATAAGCCAATTGAAACAAGCTCTAAACTGCAAAAGTACCTCTAAACATATGAGTAGAATTGCTCTGAGTATTTTTCTTTTATCTTTATATGTAGAATAATTTTGTCCTGCTCCAAATAAATTGCCTCAACTAATCTGTTGCCACTGTCCTACAAGGGTAAATCTTGAAGATCAAAAGGTGAAATTCTTCCACTAGTTCTTTTTCACTGTTTGGTATTTACCCAAATGAAAATATGGGAATCAAACTAGGACTGTGCATTCAGATTGGATCGGATTTAGCATATTTCAGACCGAATTTTTGGATATCGGATTCTAGTAAATGCAATAAATCCGAATTCGATCCGAATTAATATCGAATCGGATTTTAAAGTTGGGATCGAATCGAATTTTCGAATTTCGGATCGGATTATTATGCCTCAAAGTTGCAAACTCATATGTATATTTTCTTTGTAAAAGAGGCAATACAGTAAGAAAAATTCATGTTTATGCAATTATGAGAGTACTATGGTGCCAATATAGCTAAATCTATCAGTTGTAAAGGTAATAGAGGAAAATGTAAAGGAAATACTAATTATCCAAGTCAAAGTTTAGTATTTATATATGCCTAATAATTTCGGATTTGGGATCGGATTGAATCGAATTAAAATTATACCAATCCGAATCCGAAATTCTAATAAACACAATTCGAAATCCGATCTAATTCAAAATCCAAAATCCGAAATTGAACGGATCGATTCTGATTTCGGATATCCAATCCAAACGAACAACGAACAGCCATAAATCGAACCTCGATGCAATGATTAAGAAAGGGTAGTTTGGAAGATTTGCACAGTGTGTGTAACGGAAATTCTAATTCTAAATTTCTAATTAATACAAAAGTCAAATGGGGTGGATTTGGTTTTGTGTTTGGGCAGTTGTGCGTTACAACTAAGACCACTACTATTAATTTGAGCATTCATTCAATGCATAAAGAATGCATTCGGCAGTTCCAACACTGTGAAGACGGGCAGCAGCAGCATAGACGGAGTCAAGTTTAAGCACCAACTCCAGTCTATTTTAAATGCTATTTAAGGTTTTGACTTTTCACATGCCATTAAACAAATAGTTTTATTATCACACTGATTATAAAATCAGTTTATTTTGAGAAGAATATTTTCTCATAAATGCTTTTTCGTGACAAATATTTTATATTTGACTAATTAATTTGAAAAATATTTCTGAGCAACAATTAGTGTTTGACCATGTTTTTAAAAAGTATTTTAAGTGTATTTTTCTCAAAAGTATTTTTGGGGATAAACTATTTTTTTCTACTTTTCTAAAACTGGTTATGCTTCTACTCAAAAACACTTTTTTTTCCTTCTAAAACTTGACCAAACAATTCAATTTTAGAAAAAGAACTTAAGTAGGAGTACTATTTAGTCATATACACTATAATTCGAGCAGAAGATATTGAATGGGTCGGATCTTACTACTGATACAGTATATCTGTCATTACGCACATTGGGACAAAGCACAAGCAGATACACTAAACAATTGGCATTCCTATTACTTTAACCCATATATTTCTCTTGCTTGGAAAGAGGAGCTCTTAGCCTCTTACATGATACCAAGATGATTTTTTGTTTAATTATATAATATTCAAAATTTATTGGCCTGGTTGATTTGAATGAGTGTCGTGTATAACTTGTTAATTAAGGAAAACACTCTCTCAAGGATTTTTCCATTCTAGAATCCGAATTCGAGACTTTTGGACGCACCTCTTGTGGTGATACCAAGAGGGTTTTGCATTTATCAATAAAGGAGTAGATATATAACTGGCCCTCGAAGTGATCGATTCGACTAGTCGCGAAGGACTTGGTGATAGGGCTGCCTAACATTAAGTTTAAGGAAGATAAAATTTGTGAGTCTTATGCAAGGGAGAATCATGTAAGATCCTCTTTAAAAAAAAGAAAATGATAAATACTACCAGGTCGATAGAACTGGTCCATGTGGGTATGTGTGAACCAATAAGGATAATGAGCAGATGTGGTAAGAAATATGTTATGGTGCTTGTTGATGATTACTCTAGGTTTACTTGGACAATGCTTTTAACATCTAAAGATGAGGCATTTGACAGGTTCACTTCATTTGTTAGAAAAACGCAGAAACAACTAGGTAATCAACTTGCATCAATTAGGTCTGATCATAATACTGATTTTTAGAATGCTAAATTTTCTGAATTTTGTGATGAGCTTGACATAGATCATATTTTCTCTGCTCCTAGAACTCCACAATAAAATGGTGAAGTTGAAAGAAAGAATAGTTACTTGGAAAAAATGGCTAGAGCTATGTTACTTGCTAGTAAATTGCCTCATAGCTTCTGGGCAGAAGCTGTGAACATTGGATGCTACATCATAAACGGGTGCATGGCTAGACCTCTTGTTGAGAAAAATCTCTATGAGTTACTTAAAGGGAGAAAGGCAAATATATCCTATATTATGGCATTTGGATGCAAGTGCTTTGTGCACAACAATGGAAAAAACTCCCTAGAAAAGTTTGATCCCAGAAGTGATGGGGGAATATTCTTTAGATATTCTTCACATAGTAAATCTTATAAGATATATAACAAAAGAACTATGAGTGTAGAATAAAGTGTGCATGTTGTTTTTGATGAAATATTTTTTCTGAGAGGCAGGAACAATATGATGAAGAGATTGAGCTGACAAGAAATTCAAATGTTGAAACAACAGTCCAATTAGAAGCTGCATCATAGGAAGGAACATGTGATGGAACAATTCCTTTCACCTAGGGCAACCTGACAAGGGGAACTAACCAAAGAGGAATTGATCCTCAAACCTCGAGATAACCTGTCCATAAACTTGTTCCTCAACAACAAAATACTAAAGGAACATCCCGAGAAAATCAGTTCATTGTGAAACCTTACAAGTATCAAAGTTCTCATCCCATTAGGAACATAATCACTGATCCAACCTCCGGAATCAAAACCAGATCTTCTTTAAAGAACCTATGTACTTTTGATGTTTTTTTAATCTCTTATTAAACCTAAAAATATTTTTGAGGCAATGCAATGCAAGATGAACTCAACCAATCTGAGAGAAGTCAAGTTTGGCATCTGGTACCAAGACCCAAGGAAAGAGCAATGATTGGTACTAAATGGGTGTTCAGAAACAAACTTGATGAAGCATGAACAGTTACAAAGAACAAGACAAGATTGGTGGTTCAAGGATATAGTCAAGATGAGGGCATAGACTATGATGTGACTTTTGCTCTAGTTCCAAGATTGGAAGCAGTTAGACTCTTTATAGCCTTTGCTGCTTACATAAAATTCACTATCCTTCAGTTGGTTGTCAAGAGTGCCTTCCTCAATGGCTATTTAAAGGAAGAAATATTTGTCAAGCAACCTCCTGGCTTTGAAAGCAAGGAATGTCCTAAGCATGTGTACAAGCTCGACAAGGTACTTTATGAGCTCAAACAGGCTCCAAGAGCATGGTATGAAAGATTTTCCAAATTCCTGCTTAAGCATGGCTTCAAGAGAGGTAAAATTGATGATACTTTATTCTTGAAAGAAAAAGGTAAATATCGTTTGGTTGTTCAGGTATATGTTGATGAAATAATCTTTGGAGCAACTACTGATAGGTTAAGTAAAGAATTTGCTAAGCTAATGGGAAATGAACTTGAAATGAGTATAATGGATGGGCTTAATTTCGTTTTAGGCTTATAAATTAAACAAATTAAAATGGAACTATGATACATCAACAAAAGTATGTGAAAGAATTACTTAAAAGGTTTGAGATGAAAGATTCCAAAGAAATTGACACTCATATAGTAGCAACCACAAAGTTGGATTTGAATGAACTTGGTTCATCTGTTGATTAGGAAATATATAGGGGAATGATTGTCTTTTTGTTATATCTTACTGCTAGTAGCCCTGACATTGTTTTCAGTGTAGACCTTTGTACTAGATTTCAGGCAAATCCAAAGGAGTCTCACTTGAAGGCAGTCAAGAGGATCTTGAGATACTTAAAAGGCACAACTGATTTTTGCCTATGATATCCAAAAAATAGTAATTTTAATTTAGTGGGATATGTTGATGTTGATTACGTAGGTTTTATTATGGATAGAAAGAGTACTTCATGTATGATACACTTTCTTGGCTCATGTCTTGTGTTTTTTCCACCAAAAAGCTAAAATCTGTGGCTCTCTCTACTGCTGAAGCTGAGTGTGTGGCTGCTGCCTCATGTTGTGCTCAACTATTGTAGATTAACCAACAATTAATAGACTTTGGAATTGATATAGGTTGTATACCTATATTTTATGACAATACTAGTGCGATCAGTATGATCAAGAACACGGTCCATCACAAAAGAACTAAGCACATAGATGTTAGACATCACTTTCTGAGGGATAATTTTGCAAAGGGTTTGATCGCTGTGAAGTTTTGTGCTACTGATAAGTAAGTAGCTGACATCTTCACAAAAGCTTTGAGTAGAGATCACTTTGAAAGGATCATGTTAGAATTAGCGATGATTAAGATCAACTAAAAGAAACCGGTTCTAACTCACTGATTCGTTAGATAATTTGTGAATTTTGTAAATAATTGGATTAGCCATTACTCAATCTCATACCTTTATTAGTACACTCTTGTGCATGTGCTAAAATGTCTCACTAATGTCTAATGATATTATTCTTAATTTCTTAGAATTATCATTCTTACACAAGAGAACTTTCAGTGAAGAACCTTGTTCATTGAGCTTAAAAGGTATGTATTCTATACTTCGCATAATTTGAAATAACTGCATTTAGATTATGATTTGAAAAGAGTCTCACTCTATCCCAAACTACTTTTGAGCCAATTAGTTACAAACGAACCAGTTTCACCAAGAGTCCCACACTCCATAATTGCTAAAAATTTGGGGAAGAGCCCAACGTCTTTTCAAACTGAAACTTCCCAATGCAATTAGACTTCTAGACTTCAAAAAGTACTGTTATACACTCAACCTTCCCTTCTTTAAATTGATATGCCTATATCATCTTCTTTCATCTCTCGTTTTTTAAAAACCAAAGGTTGATAACCCTAAAACTTTCTCGAATTTCTTCATCTACCAACACTAAATAAATGGCCAATCTTTCTGAAAACCCCTCTTCACCACCCAAATAACCATCACCCACACCTTCAACCACCCAAACCCCCATGAAAAACATGTCACGATGCTTGCATGAAAAATAATGGCTAGTAGAGAACATGCCAAGAAAATGAACGAGCTATTTCAGGCCAACCAAGCAGAAGAACCCCAAAAATTCGATGAGTCTTTCAAGTCAGCAACTGAGGAGGAAAAACTAGTTTCATCTGAGAATAGGTAACCTCTGGGTTAAAACTTTCTGATGTTGCTAAAAATCTTGAGAAAATATTTATTTTGCTTAGTACAATTGTTGAAGTAGAAACTGGTGTGTCTAGAAAAATAGGTGGTAAAAATAAAAAGTAAAAGAAAAGGAGAGGGAGGCTGTTGAGGCTGATGCGAGGGAAAGGGTAAAAAAATACGTGGTTGGATTAAATTCACCCATTGGTTATGGGTTACATGAGGAGATAACTGCAATGGTGGTCTAGAGTAAAGAGATTAGTGATAATAAAGAGATTATGAATTAAAGTATGGGGATATAACCACGGGAGATAGGTGATGGTTCTGGTGATAGAAGTGCAGTAGAGGGGCTATTTAGGTTAAGGAAATAGTTTCATGAACCGGTTTCTTCTCTTGCTAAAAATAGAAAAGAGCCTCTCCACGACCTACTGAAGAAAGTATCCTATAGTTACAATCCGAAGAAGAAAAGCTCAGGAGTTAAGTTACCTGGAAAGGAAATGGGTGGAAAGAAGAGAAAAGCTGCCTCTTCTATCCCTGTAGAGACTCCTCCCACAAGAGGAAGAACTACAGGAGCCAAAGGAAGCATAATGAAACAAACCTGCAAAAGTCCTTAGCTGAGAGTGCAAAGAAGGCTGCTGCCAAAGAGAAGAAGAAGGTTGGTGAAACACGTGACACTATTGAGATAGAGGAGATATACCTGGTCCTTCATGATGAGGATGAGGTAGAGGAAGTAGAGGATTCACAATGCTAAGAAGAGACTAAGAAGAAATCCCAGAAAAGTCCATTGGGATATAGGACTCTGCCATGTCCAAAAGAACCAGGTCTGCCAGGAAATCAAGAAAAGTTCAAATTATGGAGGTAGAAAGGGAAGAAGATGAGACTGATGAGGAAGAAGACAAAGTAGTGAAGTTTCAGAAAAGAACAATTCTGAAGAGGAGGCTTCTCAATGATTTAGAAGAGAAAGGCATGGTGCTGCTGCTGGAGAAATTGGAGATACAAGGTTGGATGGATATGGTCCTTCAGTTGGAAGGATGGTTGGCCAGGGCTGAGATTGTAGAATTCTTTGACTGTGAGATTGCAAATGGAAGGGTCAACAGTGAAGTGAAAGAAGTGAAGGTGAGCTTTGATGATAAAGAGCTCGGGGAGATTCTAGGCATACCTGCTGAGGGGTATAATGACTACAAAAAGTTGAAGTGGCCTGGTGTAGAGAATCTTCCAACATCACTGGCCATCACTAGAAAATTTGCTGATAGGGACTTGGAGAAAGAACCCAAGGCTGTTTATAAGAGTGAAATGTAACCTGCCCACAGAGTGCTCTTTGAATTTGTCAATAAAGTGGTTCTGCCCAAGCAGGAGAGAAGGAACATTGCTACCTTCATAGTAGGGATGAAAATTGGGGAGGGGGTCAAACTCTAAATGGGTTAGGGCAGGGGAAGATTTAAATAGGGCGGGGCAGGGCTAATTTTTTAAAAGAATTGGTGGGATAGGGCAGGGTATGGCAAGCTCCAATGCATGTTAAAATGGACCACTTTGTTTCTGTCAACAAAAATATTTATCAATACAACCAAATTTCTCAGAGTTGAAAAACAATTGTAGTACTAGTTTTCATGAAAAACATTTGACCTCACTATTCAACACTAATTCGTCTAGCGCGATAAGTTAAATCATATAAACAACACGAACTTGTATATCTTAGAATTTTCAACTGACTATAAGAAAAAATATTTTTTTTTTTTTGTGAAGATTCGAGCGAGAGGGGAATGAACACCTTCGAGACCAACTGAGGAAACATAATACAAAAAATGTATGAGATTAAAAATTTCCAAGCATTAGATTCATGGTATCGTTTATAAAGATATGGTTCAATCTGGGGACACAATAACATCATAGATATTCAAATGGTATTAAAACGTAGGCCTATCTATTTGATTAAGGAAACCCTAAGTACTGAATCCTAGTGAATATTATTTAGAATACTAAAAAAGAAAAATTAAATAAAAATGATGAAAAAACATAAACGGGACAGGGTAGGGCAGGGCTTAGCGGGGGAGGGAGGACACCAAAAATCTGAGAAATACTAAATGGGGCAGGGTAGGGAGGGTCACTTAACTTAATTATGAAACTTTTTGTTCAAATATTATCATATATAACCACTTATACTTATCCCTTGCACGTGCATACCTTTTGCTTGAATCTGATCGTGCATTGTTTATACTGTCTATGGAACTGGTTCATGCGTGTGTTCCTTTGTCAATCAACAAAATCAAAACCACATAAGTCAACACAAGTGAACTTGGACTAAGTGGTTTTGGTTTTGATGATTGACAAAGGAACACATGCATGAACCATGTCCATGGACAGTGTACACAGGGCACGGTCAGATTTAAGCAAAATACATGCACGTGCAAGGGAAGTGTGAACCTGAAGCTACATGAACCAGATAGAAGAACCAGTTCCATGTGTCTGTCTTTTTTTTTTATAGTTAAATTGTAATAAGGCTTTTGAGTTGTACCTTTAACTTCTTAGAAGCAAAATGTAATAGGTACTTGAGTTGTATTGTTCAAGTTAGAGTTAACTTGAAGCTGTCGCAACAGCCAATGGCTGATTGCTACAAGGGTTAGAGGTAATCCTTAGGTTTACAAGAGTTTTGTAAACATTGTTGTTTGGCTCAGAGTTGTAGTGACTTTGGGACAAATCCTACTGGAAAGTAGGTCGTGGGTTTTTCACCTTTTGAGCTGGGTATTTTACTTTTTGTATTATTTATTCCAGTATATTAAGGAACGTATAGAAGAACCATGTCCTTCTATTAATCAGTGCACGTATTAATTGGACACCACACAGAGCACCCCTCTTATGTGGTATTGAAGTATAAAATATTAGTTCATACCACATATCGAAGCCCTTTGTTGATCTTAGATTTGACTATATGATGTTTTACTTAAGGTCTTTATTGAGGGATTATCTCACCGTATTAAGGATCTAACACGTGGCTAAACTAATTGGCGCATTTTCAAGATTACTACCTGCTTCGCTGAGCTGGTGCATTGACTAAATTTTTGGTGATTAATTAAGCAG
The DNA here is from genome assembly GCA_005239505.1 of Nicotiana paniculata. Classification (NCBI taxonomy): domain Eukaryota; kingdom Viridiplantae; phylum Streptophyta; class Magnoliopsida; order Solanales; family Solanaceae; genus Nicotiana; species Nicotiana paniculata. The sequence goes on from ML333592.1 coordinate 32,732, forward strand.
TTTGGTAGCCGATTCTGTATAGAATTTGTTCTCCCTCTTTGATATATCGAGATTTGTAAACTGGTTTTGCTTTGCTTTTGCAAGTGTTGATGAGCTAAGTAGGACAATATTTTTTAGAATTGAACCTTCCCTTCCAAAAAGAAAAAAAGGACAAAAACTTAAGTCAAACGTGGCACGACAACTTGGTCAATTCTTTCCGATAAGCCTAATATATAATATATGTAGTGAGAATGCCTAGTGCTTGCCTCAATACTAGGTATTGTAATGGGGTAGTGCGGATTTAGACACATACAAGACAATTCGGGGTTTAAACTTATGCGGTTGAGGGGCGGGGTGGGTCAAAATAAAATTTTAATATTTATGTGGGTGCAGAGCGAGTGTGGGTTTCAAAACTTCATCAACTAAGGAAACTCAATTTTCTAACTTTCCGAGGATAAAATTGATTCCACGTAATATATTGACGCAAAATAAAGTTTCATATTGTTTGAAATTTGAACCCAATGCTTGCAAGTCAAGTTCTTATTCTTTTATGACAAGTTTTTATAATATAATATCTAACACATAATTATTAATCAATTATAAATCTATTTTATTGATGAAAGTGTTAACCCTTATTTTGCTTAAATACAAAAGTAGTGACTACCGATTAACAAAAAGAAAAATACCTATTAATTGATCTTGACACAGATTTTTTGTATTTCTAATGAAGGCTTGAATAGGGTAAATTAACATATATATACTTTTAACAAATATAAAAACTTAAAAATAAAGAGGTATTATGATATCAAAGATTTTTGTTAAGTAACTTTTATTGCATATGTGCAAGATTTAAACTCTTAAGTATCTTATCTTCTTATTTCCATAACTGATGTCTTCCGTAATCATTAGAATTAATAAAAAGCATAAGTACATATAGTAAAAGTGTAAAAGAAATTCCAGCCAAAAGATTAAAAAAAGTTAAAACTAACAAATGAAAAAAAAAACACTTATGAGGGGTGGGTCAGTGCAGGTGTGGATGCGGGACGGGTGAACGCGAGTGAAACTTCTATTGGGGGGGGGGGGGGGGGGAAGAACGAC
>ML333592.1:33813-52546 GCA_005239505.1 Nicotiana paniculata
CTTCTATTGGGGGGGGGGGGGAGGGGGAAGAACGACGCGGGCTAAAATTTTGCGGGTTAAGAGAAAACCCCCCCCTTACCCGCACCGCCCCACATCGCTTTTTATCCCTACTCAACACACAAAGCATATCGACTACTGGGATCTATCAGCAATGATTTTCTATAAAAAATAGAGACACCTATCAGAAAACTTACTATGAAAATTTAGGGTCAACCTTGGCAAATCCACGTGGCTTGTTTGACAAACGTTAACGATAAACACATCGTAAAATGGTTAATTATGTTCTTATATTTTTTTTATTTCATATTTAATTCCTTATTCAACAGTCTAACTAAAGAATCATTAAGTTATAGCAACATATGCGACTAAAAAAGTAGCTCTTGAAATAGATAGGGTTCAATATCCGTCTTTGGATCTACATAGAGGAAATTCTCATCTTGAACTGTGGACTAAGGAGAAGCTTCTGACATAGCATTCAACCCTGATTTTGCCGCACTTTCACTCCAGCCAGTCAGTCAAAGCAAGAATTCACACTCATTCTTTGCCCAGCTATCGCCATCACACGTCTACACCTAAACCCCCCACCTCCTTGTTCAATTTTTCTTAAACTTGGAACTTAAATTGTCAATATGTATGTATACGGGTAAAACCGAGGTAACCTACCCAATTTTTCGATGGGTCAAACAAAGAAAGGCATGATTATATAAGGTCGGAATCAAAGCTGGAACGCCTCATACTAAGGCCCGAACGAATAGTCTCCACCGAGCTTGATAAGACATTACTTCTCCGATCTCGGAACGAGCTCCGAGACCTCGAAAAGCATGATAACGGTTATACATAACCAATAATAGACACATTGTAACACGCATATCAAAGCAATAAAAACTTGTTTCTATACTTTCTAGTTGTTGAGAATTTCTTATTTTAATCATAGTTCTTCATGCACATTTGGCTTCGAGTCGAGGGTCCGGTCGAGGGCAGAACTATTGTTAAGTTTAAATCCTAGCCCGGTCTTAATGTCTCAATTGGTTTGATTATTTATTTTATCTTTAATTTATTTATCCAACGTTCTTGATTACTTATGTCGAATCAATCCACATATCCTTAAGACCACGTACAAATTTAATTGTTATCCATTTTAAGGGTAAACAGTTTGGCGCTCACCGTTGGGCTAAGGATAATAGTGGTGGTTTGAAACAAATCTCCATAACACACTCTATTTTACACTTTTTATTTATGGTCTTAATTCTAGGTTAGCTTAAAAATGTCAAACACTTAGTCTGCTCACTTGAACGTTGAGGATGGGTCTGGCCATCATGGCGAAAACAACAATCTAGTGCTTAGTAATGAGGTGCCCTCTGCTAATCCCAACGGGGTCCCAGTTGTAGACCCAATCGATGCTAAATCACATGTGGCCATCGCCGCCAACCTGCCTACAGACCCCAATAACAGCGTTCGCGAAGGAGCCTGACCAACGGCTCAAGGAGCACTCGAAGGCGCAGGCGACGGGGTCAGTCTGCGATTGTTCTTCGAAATGCTACAGGCTCAATAGGTGGCGATAGCGCAGCTGAAAAAACAAAGCCGCATCCCCACCAGAGTTGAGCCCGAACCTCCACGGGAAAACACCCAAAGAAATGAGCAGATCACCGAAAGGCCGGGAGAAGTTGAGTGGTGTCGGCCCTGAAATAATGAAAATTCTAGAGGCATTAACGAAATGAGTGGAATCTGGTAAAAATAAAATCGAGGAAAACAGAAAGAAGGTAGAGTCATATAATTCTTGGGTTGATCAATTCCCAGGAGCACCCCCGATATTGAAAGACTCGGATTCTAAGAAATTTGTTCAAAAGCCTTTTCCTCCGAGCGTGACACCGAAGCCAGTTCCTAAGAGGTTTCTTATGTACAATATTCCAAATATAACGGAATCACGGACCCAAATGAGCATGTGACCTCCTACACATGCGCCATCAAATGTAACGACTTGGAAGACGACCAATCGAGTCAGTTATTAAAAAGGTTCGGGGAGACTCTATCAAAAGGACCAATGATATGGTACCACAACTTGCCCCCAAATTCCATTGATTCGTTCGCTATGCTTGCAGATGCTTTTGTAAAGGATCATGCCGGGGCCATTAAGGTTGAGACCAAAAAATCTTATCTTTTCCATGTTAAGCAAAGGGACAACAAGATTCTCTGGGAGTTCGTGTCAAGATTTCCAATGGAACAGATGGACTTACCTCCAAATACAGACGATTTGGTTGTTCAGGCATTCACCTAGGGACTTAACCCCCGAAGCTCCTTGGCTTTATAGCATCTCAAACAAAACTTGGTAGAGTATCCGACAGTAACTTGGGCTGACGTCCAGAGCAGGTACCGGTCAAAAATTAGAGTCGAGGACAACCAAAACGGAGCCCCTTCTAGGTCCGTTTATCCCATCAGAGCCGACGACATGCCTAAGAGAGTCGTCGATCATGAATCAAGGCCGGTCCGACCAACCATATGGAAAAGATCAAAGGGAAAACAAGAATAGACACAACTCTACAAGGAATGAAAGAAGAAGTGATCGAGGGACCAATAGCCGAAGCCCGATGAGCAAAATGGTTTCGGCAGGCCACATCGGGGGAAGGGAAGCTCTGATATTATCAGAGTATAACTTTAACGTTGATGCAACCAGCATTGTATCTTCCATCGGGCACATCAAGGAGCCCAAGTGGCCTCGATAAATGCAGTCCGATCCTACCCAGAGAGATCCTAACCTGATGTATACGTATCATGGTGTAACGACCCGGCCGATCATTTTGAGAGTTATAGCCCCATTTCCCCCATTTCTGCTCCTTTTGTTCTTTACAAGTGTATTATATCATATCGGGTTGGTTGGTTCGGGTCCGAAGTGGTTTCGGAGAGGAATTGAGACACTTAGTCTCTTTAGTAGGAGCTTAAGTTGGAAAAGTCAACCGGATGTTGACTTGTGTGTAAACGACCTCGGATTTGAATTTTTATGGCTCCGTTAGCTTCGTTAGGTGATCACATAGGAGCGCTTTGGAAGGTGATTTGGAGGTTCGTAGTATAATTAGACTTGAATTGGCAAAAGTTAGAAATTCGGCGATTTTGGTCGGCAGTGGAAATCTTGCTATCAGGGTCGGAATGGAATTCTGAAAGTTGGAGTAGGTTCGTGGAGTCATTTTTGATGTACGTGTAAAATTTTAGGTCAATCGGACGTGGTTTGGTAGGTTTCGACGTCGTTTGTGGAATTCGAAAGCTTAGAAGTTCATAGGCTTGAATTCGAGTGTAATTTGGTGTTTTCATGTTGCTTTGGACGATTCGAAGGTTCAACTAAGTTTGTATGGGGTTATATGACTTGTTGATATGTTTGATTGGGGTCCCGAGGGCCTTGGGGTGATTCCGGGTAGTTGTCAGAGTGTTTGGAGTTGGGAAAATGCAGCTGAAGCTGCTGCTACTGGTGTTTCCGCAGCTGCGGAGTGGATCGCATGTGCGAGTCTGCAGAAGCAAAAGAGGAGCCACAAATGCGACCAAGGAGGACCTGGGCAGGAAGTGCGCATATATTCTCGCACCTACGAGAGTCGTAGATGCGGGCAGCTAGGCGCAAGTGCGAGAGGGAGTCGCAGTTGCAAGGTGGTTTTCGCACCCACGATGATCGCAAATGTGGTCTTTGGGAATTTGGAGAGTGAATTTTGGGGTTTTGGAGTGGCAATTGAGGTCAGATTTTGGTAAATTTGGTGCGACTAGACTCGTGAGTGAATGGGCTTTCGGGTTTGTTGATTTTGGTCGGATTTCAAGACGTGGACCCGAGGGCCGGGTTGAGCCGATTTCGGGTTTTGGCTATAAATTGGTATTTTTCTTGTGGAATTGATTCCTTTAGCTCGTATCGATCGTATTTTATTGCTTGTGGTTAGATTCAGGATATTTGGAGGCCGGTTCGAGAGGAAAGGGCATTCCGGAGCAGGATTTCTTCGCGGTTGAGGTAAGTAACAATTGTAAATCTTGTCTTGAGGGTATGAAACCCAGAGTTTGGTATAATGTGACTATTTTGAGGTGAGACCCATTCTAGGTGACGGGCGTGTGGGTGTACGCTGTGAGATATTGAGACTTGGTATCCCGTGAGACTGTGAAGTTTAATAGCCTTTATTGGTGTTTATATGCATTTCTGCCTGCTAGAAATTTGACTGTCTTTCATGTTAGAAATCATGCTTATCCTATGTACCTGCTTATGGTAGTTATGCTCGGTCATAGTGATTCTTGTACATGTTTACCTCAGTCTCTGTTATTTCCCTGCTGATACACTGTAACACTTTGATTTGGGTTGTTTTCCCTTTCGTTATTGAGAGCTGTGAGACTAGAGAGGTTCATGACTGAGTGGGCCTGTTTGTGAGGTATTATACCTTAGCGCGTGAGTTGCCCGTGCGGCACGTGAGTTGTGTGCGGATTCTGATATGATGTTATAGAACGTGAGTTGTCCGTGCAACACGTGAGTTATCCGTGTAGATTATAGCGCTTAGGCTGTTGGATCCCCTCCGGAGTCTGAACACCCCCAGTGAGCGCATGTACCTATTGAGCGTGTGCGTTGAGGGATGAGAGTCGAGTGTTGAGTTATTGAGGGCTTGAGTGACAGAACCTTTGAGGTTGTATCTGTTTCTCTTTGTTGCTGCATTTAGGTGATATTTGGTTTACTTGAACTTGGTAATTATGCAACTGATTTTACTCGTGTTTACTCTTAAACTTTGAAAATTATCAATTAAACTATCATGTATAGACATTGGCTGTATTAGTTTTGATACTTAGACGCTCATGACTTGGTGACACCCCGATGTTTGGGCTAGTTTTCCGCACTTCGTTTATATTTTTAGTTTAACTTTGATCTTATGAAAAATTCCTGATATGGAAAGTTTTACATTACTTTTATATTTTATTTCGGAAGTTTTTTTGGGAAAGTCGGCTTTCCTAGTACCATCGATAGGCGCCATCACGACATGTTAGGTTTTGGGTTATGACAAGTTGGTATCAGATCCTAGGTTACATAGGTCTCACGAGTCATGAGCGGGTTACTAGAGTCTTGCATATCGATACGGAGACGTCTGTACTTATCTTCGAGAGACTGCATAACCCTTAGGAAAAACTTCCCATTCTTGGATCCTTGTCATGATAATCTGTTTATTCTGGTAACTAAACATCTGTTGTTTCATTCTCTCACAGATGGTGAGGACTCGTGCTACCGGACAGGAGGTCCAGCTACCAGTACCACCAACTAGGGCCGCGAGAGGCCGAGGCCATGGTAGAGGCTGTGGTAGGGGCAGAGGTGCAGCCCGCACCACAACTGGGGCACTACCTGCAGATCCACCAGTTGCCCTAGATCATGACCAGGTCCCAGTTATGGATGCTCCGGCGGAACCAACTCAGACACCACCTGTGCCCATCGTGATTTCTGGCCTTCAGGAGGCCCTAGCTAAGATTCTGACAGTGTGTACTGGACTTGCTCAGGAGGTCTCTGTTTCGACGGCTACAACCACTTCTCAGGCCGGGGAAGGCCCTTAGACTCCCGCCGCCTGCACACCTGAGTAGGTTGTACAGGGACTCCAGACACCGGGGGCACCACCAACCCAGCCGGTTGCAGCTGCTAAGGATTATGTGGTCCTTGCTATGCTTGAGGATGATCAACATTGGTTGGAGAGGTTTGGGAGACTCCAACCTCCACCTTTCAGTGGCACAAAGAGAGAGGATACCCGGGATTTCTTGGACAGGTGTCAGAGGAGACTATGTACAACATGTATTCTGGAGACTTGTGAGGTATCATTCACTACTTTTCAGTTCTCTGGGACTGCACTCATATGGTGGGATATTTACGAGAGGCGTAGGTCGGTCGGCACAACACCCCTTACTTGGAAACATTTCTCTGTGGTCTTTCTGGAGAAGTTCGTGCCTAAGTCCCGCAGATAGGAGTTGCGCAGACAGTTTGAGAAGCTTCGTCAGGGTGATATGTCTGTGACGCAATATGAGATGTGGTTCTCGTAGTTGGACCGTCATGCTATCTGGTTGGTTCCCACAGATAGGGAGAGGATCATGAGGTTTATAAATGGTCTCACTTTTCAGCTACGGTTGCTGATGACCAGAGAGAGAGTATCTAGTGCTACCTTAGATGAGGTTGTTGACATTGCTCGGCTGACGGAGATGGTTCGCGGTCAAGAGAGGGTTGAGAGGGAGGCCAAGAGGCCTCGTGGTCAGGGTGGATTCAGCGGTGCTCCTCCTGGGGGTCAGTTCTAGCACGATAGAGCTCGTAATTTCAGACAGGCTCAGACAACTTGGCCATTTCACCGTGGTGCATCATCTGACCATGGTTCCCACAGTCATCAGTAGGGCCAGTCATCATTCAGTGCACTACCAGCACAGAGTTCTCATCATGCCCAGTCCGCTCAAGTATCCCCGGGTAGTTCTTCTGGGCATCAGGAGCAACAGTTTCGTCAGAGGATGGGTTGTTTCGAGTGCAGAGATTTTGGTCACATTATGAGCGATTTCCCTAGGCTATTGGGTGGGACTCTACAACGGAGTACTCGGCCGATGACACCTGCACCAGTTCCTCCACCACCCGCCTAGCCAGCTAAGGGTGGAGCTCAACCAACTAGAAGTGGATCCCAGTCAGCTAGGGGTCACTCGAGAGGGGGAGGCAGATAGGGGGTGGCCAGGCCCGTTTCTATGCCTCCCTGCCAGACCAGATGCCATTGCTTCGGATGCTGTGATTACAAGTCTTGTCTTAGTTTGCCATCGAGATGCCTCGGTACTATTTGACCCTAGTTCCACTTATTCATATGTTTTCTCATATTTTTCTCATTTTCTCGATATGCCCTGTGAGTCTTTAGTCTCATCTATTCATGTACTACTCCTGTGGGCGATACTATTGTTGTGGACCGCATATCGGTCATGTGTGGTGACTGTTGGGGGTATGGAGACACGAATAGACCTTTTGCTGCTCAGTATGTTTGATGTTGATGTGATATTGGATATCTATTGGTTGTCTCCATGTAATGCTATTCTAGATTGTCACGCTAAGACCGTGACGTTGGCGATGCCGGTGTTGCCGAGGGTTGAGTGGAGAGGTTCTATAGACTATGTACCTAGTAGGGTAATTTCATATTTGAAGGCTCATCGTATGGTTGAGAAGGGCTTTCTATCCTATTTCGATTTTGTGAGGGATGTTAGTGTAGAGACTCCTGCCATTGATTCTTTTCCGGTGGTACGTGATTTTCCAGATGTGTTTCATGTAGACCTGCCGGGCATGCCGCCTGACAAGGATATTTATTTTGGTATTGGTTTGGTGCCGGACACTCAACCCATTTATATTCCACCGTATCATATGGCACCGACAGAGTTGAGGGAGTTGAAAGAACAGATTCAAGAACTCCTTGATAAGGGGTTTATTCGGCCTAGTGTGTCACCTTGGGGTGCGCCAATTCTATTTGTGAAGAAGAAGGATGGTTCCATGAGGATGTGCATTGATTACAGGCAGTTGAACAAGGTCACAGTCAAGAAGCCTCATATTGATGATCTATTTGACCAGCTTCAGGGAGCGAGGGTGTTCTCCAAGATTTATCTGAGGTCCGGGTATCATCAGCTGAAGATTCGGGATTTGGATATTCTTAAGACAGCCTTCAGGACCCAATATGGCCAATATGAGTTCCTAGTGATGTCTTTTGGGCCGACCAATGCCCCAGCAGCGTTCATGCATTTGATGAATAGTATATTCCTGCCCTATTTGGACTCATTCATTATTGTATTCATTGATGACATCCTGGTAGGGCTCTGCATGGATCGGATCGGATCGGATTTAGCACATTTCAGATCGGATTTCGGATTTCAGATTTTAGAAAATGCAATCCGAATTCGATCGAAATTAATATCGGATCAGATTTTTAAGGTTTAGATCGGATCGGATTTTTGGATTTCAGATCGGATTATTATACCTCAAAGTTGCAAACTCATATGTATATTTTCTTTGTAAAAGAGGCAATACAATAAGAAAAATTCATGTTTCTGCAATTATGAGAGTACTATGGTGCCAATATAGCTAAATCCATCAATTGTAAAGGTAATAACTTGGAGGAAAATGTAAAGGAGGTACTAATTATCCGAAATAAAAGTTTAGTATTTATACATGCCCTAATAATTTCGGATTTCGAATCGGATCGGATCAGATCGTATTAAAGTTATACCAATTCGAATCTGATCCGAAATTTGAAATTTTCGTAAGCACAATCCGAAATCCAAACTTGAACGGATTGGTTCAGATTTTGGATATCCGATCCAAATGAAGAACCCTACATCCTGGTGTACTCTCGTAGCCAGGAGGAGCATGCTCAGCATCTGAGGATTGTGTTACAGAGATTAAGGGAGGAGAAGCTTTATACAAAGTTCTCCAAGTGTGAGTTTTCGCTCGGTTCAGTGGCGTTCTAAGGGAACGTGGTGTCCAGTGAGGGTATTCAGGTGGATCCGAAGAAGATAGAGGCGATGCAGAGTTGGCCTAGACCGTCCTCAGCCACGGAGATTAGGAGCTTCCTTGGTTTGGCAGGCTATTACCGTCGCTTTGTGGAAGGGTTTTCATCTATTGCATCACCCTTGACCAAGTTGACCCAAAAGGGTGCTCCATTCAGGTGGTCGGATGAGTGTGAGGAGAGCTTTCAGAAGCTCAAGACTGCTTTGACTACGGCTACAATTTTAGTTCTACCGTGAGCTTCAGGTTCTTACACCGTGTATTGTGATGCCTCGAGGATAGGTATTGGATGTGTTCTGATACAGGAGGGTAGGGTGATTACCTATGCATCGCTCTAGTTGAAGACTTATGAGAAGAACTATCCTGTCCATGATCTTGAGTTAGCAGCTATTGTTCACACCTTATGTCACGACCCAAACCGATGGGCCGCGATGAGTGTCGGAGTCTTACCGATCGAACACCCTTAAGCATGCATTTAAGCTATGACCATGAATAACATATGCGAGGGAAACCTGTCCAAAAGACATATGTACATATACATGCAGAAATATAGTGGGGCGAGCTGACAAGGCTACTATAGACAACTATATACCCAAAACTGGAAGCCGACAATGCCACATACTATCCAACTATACATAACTGTCTACAGAAATCTAATAGAAATACAATTGTACAAAGACAGGACTGAGCCACGTCATACCCATATATGCATATGCAAGCACATCGTACCAAAATCAAAAGCAGCTCCGGATCAAGTAGAGCACTCCAACTCTCGCTGATCAAGGATCCTCAGAAGGGGGACCGTCGACTTGCCTACTTTCACCTGCATGCATGAAACGCAGGCCTAGGGAAATAGGGCATCAATACGAATAATGTACTGAGTATGTAAGGCATGAAAATCAGTACATAAAAGACATAGATGAAACATGGAATAAAAGAAATCCATCTGTAAGTCTGAATAACTTTGTAAATTCTGAAAGATTTATAATTTCATGCACTTGCCTATAAATGTCGTGTCATGCATAGGTATAGGTGTACATAATATCATCAAACCTATGAGGTCATCCCATCATATCGTCTCGGCCACTGTGGGCAATATCATCAACATATACCAACTGATCAGGTGGTGGTGTGTATATAACGCCGTAACCTTTTTCCCATATCTCATATCCATATAATATACATATATACGCATATATAACGCCATCTGGTCATGGGTAAATGTACATGTATAAATGCATGAAATGCATAAGAAATACATTGATACGATTTTATTGGAATGCCATAAAAATCAATATACCTTTCGGCTAAACTTTATCAAATACGTATTTTTCTGAGACCTATGAACAGAAAGATATAATAATAATTCACATGGGGAATAAAAATATAGACACCCCTAGTATTTCTATGAATAGAGTCATTTATGAAAGTTGCGTATTTTTCTTGTTTCATTTGTGTTATTTGGATCATGCCAAAAAGAAAGAAGGGATAGCCTTAACATAGTTGGAGTAGGGAAAAATCCGTATAATATTCTTGGAAAATATTGCACCGTACTCCTTTAGAAACTTTATAATTCAACGCCACATAGGACCACAATCATCAATAACGACAACGGCCTCACACGACCAATGACAATAACTAACACAAGAATCCATACACGTACCTTAAGGTTGTGATGTCTCAGTCGGAGCCTTCTCTTGAGGAGGACATAAGTAGGGATATCTAGACTTCATGTCTTCTTTGGCCTCCCAAGTCATTTCTTCCACATTGTTGTTTCTCCAAAGTACTTTCACCGAAGCTACGTCTTTAGTTCTCAATCTCCGAACCTGTCTGTCTAATATAGCAATGGGATTTTTTTTCATATGATAGCTGCTCTGCGACCTGAACATCGTTAACTGAAACGATTCTAGAAGGATCTCCGATACATTTACGGAGCATAGACACATGAAAGACTGGATGTACAAATTCCAATTCCGAAGGCAAGTCCAACTCATATGCTACCTGGCCTACCTTGCGTATGACCCTGTGTGGTCCAATGTACTGAGGGATAAGTTTTCCTTTCTTACCAAACCTCATGACATCTTTCATCGATGATACCTTTAGGAATACCCAGTCATCAATCTGAAACTCCAAGTCTCGCCGTCGATTATCCGCAAAGACTTCTGACGGCTTTGAGCTGCTAATAGCCTTTCCTATATAAGCTTAATTTTCTCGATTGCCTGCTGTACCTATTCTGGTCCTACTAACGTAGTTTCCCCAACACCGAACCACCCTATAGGTGACCTATACATCCGTCCATAATGAGCTTCGTATAGATCCATATGAATACTGGAATGGTAGCTATTATTATATGTGAACTCAATAAGCGGAAAATTATCATCCCAGCTACCCTTGAAGTATATCCAACAAGCTCATAACATATCCTCAAGTGTATGAATAGTATGCTTAGCTTGTCTGTCTGTCTGGGGATGAAATGCTGTACTAAGACTTACCTGAGTCCCTAACCCTTTTTGGAAGGACCTCCAGTAGTTAGCTGTAAATTGAGCTCCTCGATCCGAGATAATAGAGACAGGGACACCATGCTGTCGTACTATCTCCTTAATATAAAGCCTTGCATAATCCTCTGCGGAATATGTAGTCCTAACAGACAGAAAATGGGCTGATTTTGTAAGCCTATCAACAATCACCCATATAGAATCGAACTTACGCTAGGTACGAGGTAAGCCTACGATGAAATCCATATTAATTACTTCCCATTTTCAAGTCGGAATCTCCATAGCCTGCAATAATCCACCAGGTTTTTGATGCTCAATCTTAACCTGCTAGTAGTTAGGACACTAAACAACAAACTCCGCTATATCCTTTTTCCTTCTGTCCCACCAATATACTTCCCCGATATCATGATACTTCTTTGTCGCTCCTGGATGGATGGAATAACGAGAATAATGTGTTTCTCCCATAACCTGCTGGCGCAGCCCTGCAACATTAGGGACACATAATCGTCCTTGATATCTGAGGACCCCATCTTCTGTAACCTCAAACAGTGTCTTCTCCTTCTGGGGGTGGTATCCTTATAATGAACTAACACAGGATCCTCGTGCTGGCGTTCCTTCACTTCAGTTACTAAGGAGGATGTTTCCGTATGCTGAGTAGTAATTCCAATATCACATGAGTCCAGTAATCAAACTCCAAGACTAGCTAGCTGATGAATCTCATGGGCTATTCCCCTCTTCTCTGGCTGTAAATATGACAGGCTACCCATAGATCTACGGCTGAGGGAATCAGCTACAATGTTCGCCTTCCCCGGATGGTATAAAATATCAATGTCATAATCTTTAAGAATCTCCAACCACCTCCTTTGACGTAAATTCAGTTCCTTTTGCTTGAAGATATATTGGAGGCTCTTATGATCTATATAGATATCAACATGAATGCCATACAAGTAGTGCCTCCACATCTTTAGTACATGAATCACTGCGGCTAACTCTAAATTGTGGGTCGGGTAATTCTTCTCGTGCTTTCTTAGTTGTCTAGAAGCATAAGATACAACCTTACCATGCTGCATCAGTACACAACCCAACCCAACACCCGAGCATTCACAATAGATAACATAACCATCGGTCCCTTCTAGGAGCGTTAGAACCGGTGCAGAAGTCAATCTATCATTCAATGCCTGGAAACTCCGTTCACAAGCATCAGTCCATTGAAAATTTGCTTCCTTCTGAGTCAAATTTGTCAAAGGTGCTGAAAGGGAAGAAAATCCCTCTACAAATCTCCTGTAATAACCTGCCAAACCGAGAATGCTACGAACCTACGTCGATGTCGTGGGTCTAGGCCAAGTCTTTACTGCCTCAATCTTTTGTGTATCAACCCGGATACCTTCACTCGAAATGATATGCCCAAGGAAAGCTACAGAGTTCAACCAGAATTCACATTTAGAGAATTTTGCATACAACTTTCCTTTTTGTAGAACTCTGAGCACAATACGCAAATGATATGCATGCTCAGCCTCTGAACGAGAATACACCAATATATCGTCGATAAATACAATTACGAACATATCTAAAAAAGGCTTGAACGCAGGGTTCATCAAATCCATGAATACTGCTGAGGCATTGGTCAAACCGAATGACATAACACGAAAATCAAAGTGCCCGTATCTGGTCCTGAATGCTGTCTTTGGAATATCTTCCTCCTTAACCTTTACGTGATAGTACCCGGACCTCAAGTCTATCTTTAAAAAACACTTGGCACCTTGCAAATGATCAAATAAATCATCAATCCTCGGGAGAGGGTACTTATTCTTGATCGTAACCTTATTCAACTGTGTGTAATCAATACACATCCGTAAGGAACCATCTTTCTTCCTCACAAATAAGACAGGTGCTCCCCACGGTGATGTATTAGGTCTAATAAAGCTTTTTTCAAGAAAGTCCTTTAGTTGTTCCTTCAACTCCTTCAGCTCTGCGGGGGCCATTCTATATGGAGGAATAGATATTGGATGAGTATCTGGTAGTAGGTCAATAGCAAACTCAATTTCTCGCTCTGCCGGAAGACACATAAGTTCATCAGGAAAAACATCGGGAAACTCATTAACCACAAGGATGGACTGAATGGTTGGTGACTGTACTTCCATATCCTGAACCCGAACTAAGTGATAAATACAACCCTTTCTGATCATCTTCCTTGCCTTGACATAGGAAATAAATCTACCTCTCGGTGATGCTGTATTACCTTTCCACTCCAAAATGGGCTCCCCTAGAAATTGATATCGGACTATCTTTGATCTACAATTGACGTTGGCATGACAAGAAGCCAACTAATCCATACCCATTATAACATCAAATTCTACCATATCTAACTCGATTAGGTCCGCTATGGTAGATCGACTATGAACTACTACTATACAACCCTTATATAATCGTACAACTACCACTGAGTCCCCAACAGGTGTAGATACCTCAAAAGGTTTAACCAGTTCAGGTTTTATTCCAAACTTACTAGCAACCAACAGAGTAACATATGATAAGGTGGAACCTGGGTCAATCAGTGCATATACATCATATGAGAAGACTGATAATATACCTGTAACAACATCAGGCGATGACTCCTGATCTTGTCGTCCTGCCAATGCATAAATGCGGTTCTGTGGACCGCTCGAGCTAGATGCTCCGCCTTTGCCTCTACCACGACTCATTGGTGCTTGTGAACCTTTCCTAGGGGGCGTACTGATTATGAAAAACTAGCTACAGATCCCGCTGGCTGAGCTATGCTTGCATCACCTCTCATCAGACAGTCCCTCATAACGTGGACCAGATAACCACAAGTATAACAAACACCCAACCCCATATGGCACTTCCCGGCATGCTGCTTACCACACTGAGCACATCGTGGAAAGGAAGGCCTCACCTGACTTGACTTACCTCTATACTGAGAACTTGAGGCCATGAAATTCTTACCAGACCCTGAATATGTGGAACGATCAAATCTCTTACCGCCAAACTGAGGGGGCACGCTAGCCAATGGATGGGTTGGGTACCTCGGGTACTGTTTCCTCTGACAACCTCGAAACTCACCAGAAGGACCAGAAGACCTTGCTCTCTTATTTTGGGCCCTATCATGCTCACGATCCATCCTCTGCTTCTGCTTACGCTCCTCTAGAACTTGAGCATATGCTTGAATACTAGAAATATCCATGTCTGGCTGAAGTGAGACCGACATACAATCGTTAAGAAAGTGCGGCTCTAATTCCATCACGAACCGGTCAACCCGATCTCTCATCTTAGATAAAATAGTGGGAGCATACCTATCCAACGAATCAAACTGAAGACTGTACTCTCAAACACTCATGTTACCCTGCCGAAGGGTCAAGAACCTATCAACGCTGGCTCGCCTAAGCTCTGGAGGCAGATAATGACGAAGAAAAGCTTCTGTAAACTCCTGCCATACTGCTGGAGGGGCATTCTCCCCTATGGACAACTCTCAAGACTCGTACCAATTAACCGCAACATCATGAAGTCTATAGGAAGCTAGCTCAACTGACTAAGTCGCAGTGGCCTTCATTACCCTCAACGTCCTCTGCATTCTATCAATAAATACCTGAGGGTCCTTGTTTGGACTTCCCCCGTGAATACCGGAGGGCCTAAATTAATGAAATCATGAACCCTCGCACTGACAGACCTATCCGCATGACCAATACCTACTTCCTGACACCGAGCCTGTGCGGATACTAATCGAGTTAATAGCTGAATAGCATCCCTCATCTCCTGACCCGGTGCATCCAGCTGAGGGGATGAACGTACAGGGGAAGGCACTGGAGCTGGTGCCCCTCGGAGCTCTCTTGGATAGGGCGAGGTATATGAAGTCTGAGATGGCATCTCACTATGAGACTCTCCCCGAGCCCTGGTAACTCATGACACTTGACTAGTAATCTTACCGGCCACAGACTTCCCCTTCTGGGTGGCTATAGTCTTAGGAGGCATTGCTGAAAATATAACTTATCGTTAGGAACATGAATTCTTATATCACACGATCTAATATGAAAAGAGAAGATAACATCCTATATGTCCTGTAGCCTCCTGTCTATAAGTGTGGTGCATAACACATCAATAAACAGGACTCTACTAGACACGGTCTGTAGACATTCCTAGGACAGAAATGGTCTGATACCACTTTTGTCACGACCCAAACTGATGGGCCGCGACGGGTGCCCGAGTCTTACCTGTCGAACACCTTTAAGCATGCGTTTAAGATATAAACATGAATAACATATGCGAGGGAAAGCTGTCCAAAAGACATATGTACATATACATGCAGAAATATAGTGGGGCGAGCCGGCAAGGCTACTATAGACAACTATATACCCAAAACTGGAAGCCGACAAGGCCACATACTATCCAACTATACATAATTGTCTACAGACCTCTAGAAATACAACTATAAAAAGACGGGACCGAGCCACATCATACCCTTATATACATATACAAGCATATTGTACCAAAACCAAAAGCAGCTCTGGATTAAGTGGAGCACGCCAACTCTCGTTGATCAAGGATCCTAAGAAGGGGGACCGTCGACTTGCCTACTTGCACCTGCGGGCATGAAACGCAGGTCCGGAGAAATAGGGTGCCAGTACGAATAATGTACTGATTATGTAAGGCATGAAAATCAGTACATAAAAGACATAGATGAAACATGGAATACAGAAATCCATCTGTAAGCCTGAATAACTTTGTAAATTTTGAAACATTTATAATGTCATGCACGAGCATATAAATGTCCTGTCATGCATAGGTATATGTGTATATAATGCCTCTGAGGGCATCCCATCATATCGTCTCGGCCATTATGGGAAACATCATCAACATATATCAATTGATCAGGTGGTGGTGCATATATAACACCATAACCTTTTTCCCATATCCTATTTTAATATACATATATACGCGTATATGACGCCATCTGGTTATGGGTCAATGTACATGTATAATGAAATGCATAAGAAATACGTTGATAAGATTTTATCGAAATGCCATAAAAATCAATATACCTTTCGGCTAAACTTTATCAAATACGTATTTTTCTGAGACCCATGAACAGAAAGATATAATAATAATTCACATGGGGAATAAAAAATATAGACACCCCTAGTATTTCTATGAATAGAGTCATTTATGAAAGTTTCTTATTTTGCTTGTTTCATTTGTGTTATTTGGATCATGCCAAAAAGAAAGAAGGGATAGCCTTAACATACCTGGAGTAGAGAAAAATCCGTATAATATTCTTGGAAAAGATTGCACCGTACTCCGTT
Source organism: Nicotiana paniculata (assembly GCA_005239505.1). Taxonomy (NCBI): domain Eukaryota; kingdom Viridiplantae; phylum Streptophyta; class Magnoliopsida; order Solanales; family Solanaceae; genus Nicotiana; species Nicotiana paniculata. The sequence goes on from ML333592.1 coordinate 50,118, forward strand.
AGAACCGCAAAATTTTACGTTGCTACGGTTCTAACAATTCTCGTTGGAATTGTTTGGTTGCAAGAATTTTTTTGAAAGCTTACTGGATGGAGTTTGAGCGTCTGGTTTGAAAATTCCTTGAATATGAATTTGGGAAGAAACCAAACTTTGTAATGTTTATGAAACCAAGCTTATGATGTCTTACACTTACACGTAAGTGTCTTATAACTTTAGATGGCCATTAAGCCAATATGACTTAGAGGCACGGGTCTTAGTAGTGGCTTGCTGCCACGTTGGGGGGGGGGGATTATTAATATCTATCCACTTATAGGTAATTAGGTAATGTCCCGTTACCCGTAATTAACCAATTATCCACATAATTAAGAATTATCTCAAATTACTTAAATACTACTCATTTTTAATATACTTTATACATCATACTATCACGGTCATATGGTAACTTGTATGGGACTAGTTCATAAGTATCTGGTATTATAGCTCGGACCGTATTTCATCGCAAATTGGCAACCTTCAACGAAACTCATTTCTTTAATTCGTGTACCCTTTATCTTTCATGGCACTTACTTACCGCTTGTTATAAATAGCATAAATATATTAACCTTAAGATAGTATCATTCCCGAGTCTATGTCAATTAACTGAAGACAAAACTTTAACGTACGAAAATGCGAGATGTAACACCTTAAAGATTTGGCGGCACTATTTCTATGGGGTTCATTGTGAGATCTATATTGATTACCGGAGTTTGTAGCATCTGTTCAAGCAGAAGGATCTTAACTTGAGTCAACGGAGATGGTTGGAGCTCCTCAAGGACTATGATATCACTATTTTGTACCATCCGAGGTAAGCCAATGTGGTGGGCAATGCTTTGAGTCGCCGGGCGGAGAGTTTAGGGAGTTTACCATATCTTCAGCAGCAGAGAGACCCTTGGCATTGGATGTTCAGGCCTTAGCTAGCCAGCTTGTCAGATTGGATATTTCGGAGCCGAGTCGGGTATTGGCCTATGTGGTCTCCAGGTCTTCTCTTCATGACTGTATCAGGGAGCATCAGTATGATGAACCCCACCTGCTCGTTTTTCAGGACAGGGTTCAGCGAGGTGATGCAAGAGATGTGGCTATTGATGATGATGACATGTTGAGGATGCAGGGACAGATATGTGCACCCAATGTGGATGGGCTTCGGGAGTTGATTCTTGAGAAGGCCCACAACTCGCGATATTCAATCCATCCGGGTGCCGCGAAGATGTACCAGGATTTGAGACAACACTATTAGTGGATGTGGATGAAGAAGGATATAGTTGGGTTAGTGGCTCGTTGTCTCAATTGTCAACAGGTTAAGTATGAGGAACAGAGACCGGGTGGCTTGCTTTAAAGGTAGGAGATCCCATAGTGGAAGTGAGACCGGATCACCATGGATTTCGTAGTTGGGCTCCAACGGACTTCGAGGAAGTTCAATGCTTTTTGGGTTATTGTGGATCGGATGACCAAGTCCGTGCACTTCATTCAAGTTGGTACTACTTACTCTTCAGAGTGGTTGGCTGGGATTTACATCCGAGAGGTTGTTCGCCTGCATGGTGTCCCAGTTTCCATCATTTCTGTTACACCTCGCGTTTTCGTACGTTAAAAGCTTCATCTTCAGTTAATTGGCATAGACTCGGGGATGAGATCATCTTGACGTTAACGTACTTACGCTATTTATAACAAGCAATAAATAAGTGTTACGAAGGATAAAGGGGTACATGAATTAAAGAAAACGAGTTTCATTGAAAATGATCAATTTGGGATAAAGTACGGGTCGAGCGATACTACCCGATAATTATGGACTAGTACCATACAAGGTACCATATGGCCGTGATAATATGATATATATAATGTATAAAGTATAGATGAAATATATTAAAAATAAGTAAAATTTTAAGTAATTTGAGATAATTTTTAAATTATGCGGGTAATTGATTAATTACCGGGTAACAGGGCATTACCCAGTTAACTAATAAGTGATAAAACTTAACTAATTATACTCCAAAGAATGATTATCCAAAACAAGACATGTACAAGTCTTGATATATTTCAACATGGAACAAATAATGAGAACACATTAACGTTACTCATTCTAAAGGAAAGCAAGAAAGCTTACTTTCTTAGTTTGAAAGGTTAGAAGCTTATTTTCATAAAAGGAAAATGTTAGAAGAACAGAAGCTCCAACGTCCATGCACTTCAACGCCAAGAACAGAAGCTGATTTCATTCATCAATTTCAAAACGCAGAAGCTTAATCCGATTTTTGGGTTCTAAGTTCAATCTATGAAGGTTTTCAACAGAATATTATATGGATTTTTTCCTACTCCAGGTATGTTAAGGCCATCCTTTGTTTCTTTTGGCATGGTCCAAATTATACTGAAGAAATGAGCAAACGCACAGTTTCCATAAATTA
>ML333594.1:0-18346 GCA_005239505.1 Nicotiana paniculata
TATATATATATATATATATATATATATATATATATATATATATATATATATATATAATTGTTTATTTTTAATTTAGGTATTGAGTGAGCGGCTATGTAAATTAAGAGAATTTTACTCCAACCGAAGAAAATGGGGTCTTAATTGGAAGAAATTAAAAAATAATCAGATTTATAAGTGATCATTCAAAAATAGTCACAGCTTAAAAAAAATCAAAATTTAGCCACTTTTCATGTAAAGATAAATCTGAACGAAAACACTGTTCAAAATTCGAAAAATCCTCCAGCATTATATACTCCAGCATAAGTATACTGGAACTCAAGTATATTATACTGGAGTTCCAACAAAGTATACTGGTCCAACAAAATATGCTAGAAGTTTATACACAGTTGCTCGAATCTCCAATATATTATGCTGGAACTTTCCACGTGTTGGAGTTCCAACATAATATGCTGGAAGTTCATACACAAGTGTACCAAACTCTAGTATATTATGTTGGATCGGTCTCTGTTGCAGCAAACTAATGGCTATTTTTCAATAACTTGGCAAACACTGACTATTTTTGAATGACCAGTCCGAAAACTGGCTAGCCCGTGCTGTTTTTACATCTTAATGATGTTGATCAGATAACATTATTAGTTTCTTTCATAATGTTGTTGGATTTACTATTTATTTTTCTAGACGATATACATAAAGCGTATACTGATTATTCACAATATATATATATATATATATATATATATATATATACAACACACATATACATTCGCTGTTTATTTTTAATTTAGGCATTGAGTGAGCGGCTATTTAAATTAAGAGAATTTTACTCTAACTGATGAATGACCCAATATGCTAGCCCAATGTTTGATAACGAGAAAAAGATGTGGAAATGACATCAGGTAGTTCTTTTTAAGTATGTTGTTAAAATAGATTCATAGTTTACTATGTATTTAAAGATTAGCCAACTCGCTCAAACTTTAGGACATAGTGTCCTAAATATATTCATAGTTTACTATGTATTTAAAGATTATACCTTCGCTGTTTCTCTCCTTTGTACGCTATATTCTCTCATCCGCTATAAAAATTCCTCAATTTAGTACCTCAAATTCCTAAATCCAGATCTGTTTCGTCATTACCTCCGTCGCCGCCGCCATCTCTAGCTGGAATCCATGGCCAGCCGACCGGATTTCTCAGATTCGAGTGTATTTTCTCATATCTGAGTGCATTTCTCAGATTTGAATATATTTATTTCTTGTGGTCGAATTAAATACAACGAAATACACATTATGGCCAAATTTTTGTTCGTCTGACCGAAATTGGGTAGAGAGAATGTGATAGTGTATTCTCAGATTTGGACGAATTTTTGTTCGTCTCTAATTTTTAGTTTTAATACAATGTATACAGTTTTTTGCTTAGCTGGAAGACGTCATTTCTGGCGAACTTTCTTCTCTTCTTCGTTATTGAGTCACATACAATGATACAAATACATTGTATTCTGTACAAATACACCTAAATTTAAGTGCGTTCTGCATTTTTCAATTCAAATATGGTTTTTCTTTTTTGTATTTTTGCCTGTATTTATGTATTACTATTATTATTTTTTGAGGTAGATCCCTATATTTTTTGAATTTTTATTGTGGGAATACAACCAAATTAAATACAGTAAATTGAATACAGTGTAAAAGCAGATACAAATGAATACAATGAATTGAATATAACCGAATATCAGTAATTTTTTAATACAATCAAATTTAATACAATAAAATTGATTACAATATAAAATAGGTAAGAAGGAATATAACTGAATTGAATACAGTGTATATAATCAAATTGAATAGAGCGATATACACTCTATTTCTTGATTTCTTATTTTTTGAATACAACTGAATTCAATATAGTGAAATTGAATACAATGTCAAATATATAAGAATGACTACATCCAAATTGAATACAGTGTATACAATCAAATTAAATACAACGATATACATCCCATGACAAGCAATTAGTAGCTACGAAATGTAATTAGCTAAATTATAGCTAAACCCAACAATAAGCCTCCAAACAATAGACATTTTTGAAAGGTCCCCATCGAAATAGGACTGGCCCATTAATTATTCTTTATCTCTTTATCCTATGTATGGAGGGGGAAGTGCACGGTTAGCCACTAATAATACATGTATTTACTTTTAAGCCACTTTTTAAAATGTCTTTAGTCTTTAGCCACTGCTTTAATAAACTTTACCTGCCCGGACGAAAACACCCTTCTGCTCATAAAGTTCAGGACCAAGGGTCCTTAACTTTTGAACTTGTAACTCTAAGTTCAGGACTTCAGGACTACATGTCCTTAACTTTTGAACTTGGAACTCGAAGTTCAAGACCACCTGTCCTTAATTTCTATGCTTGTAACTCTAAGTTAAGGACTACTTGTCCTTAACTTTAGAACTTGTAAGTCTAAGTTCAGGACCTATTGTCCTTAACTTTTGAGCTTGTTAGTCTAAGTTCAAGACCAAGTATCCTTAACTTTTGAACTTGTAACTGTAAGTTCAGGACCAAGTGTCTTTAACGTTTGAGCTTGTTAGTCTAAGTTCAAGACCTATTGTCCTTAACTTTTGAGTTTATTAGTCTAAGTTCAGGACCTAATGTCCTTAACTTTTGGGCTTCTTAGCCTAAGTTCAGGACCTATTGTCCTTAACTTTTGAACGTTAGTCTAAGTTCAGGACTTCAAGACCTATTGTCCTTAACTTTTGAACTTGTTAGTCTAAGTTCAGGACCTATTGTCCTTAACTTTTGGGCTTCTTAGCCTAAGTTCAAGACTTATTGTCCTTAACTTTCGAGCTTGTAGTCTAAGTTCAGGACCACGTGTACTTAGCTTTTGAACTTGAAACTCAAAGTTCAGGACCAAGTGTCCTTAACTTTTGAACTAGTAACTTTAAGTTCGGGATCTATCACTCTAAGTTCAGGTCCTTTCTCTGCGTGTACGTACTAAGTGGGAAGCCTTTTAAGAACTTTTATATGGGTTGGTCCCTCCTCTACAAGTGTAGTTGCAACTTCTATCAATAAAATAATCTCATCCAGCTAATGAACTCCTACTGTATATATGCACCACAACTTTGGGATACCATTGTCCCACAAGTTTATCTAATTAATTTTATTTTTAATTGATTAGTATTTAATTACTGAACATTCTTACTTTTCATGATTATGTAAATTATTATGTCAGCATCTTTCAAAGGTTTCAAAAATGTTGAGTCCACGACAGTCCCATTGGAAAATCCTTTCGTCTCACAGGCGGCGTCACAGTTCTTCTCCCTAACACATGAAAGAGATAGAAGAAAGGGTAACACAGTCTTTTCATATTAATTTTAATAGACTAATGACTATTGTTGCTAATCATTAAAAATACTGAATAAAAAGTAAATACCACTTTAAAAAGTGACTATCCCACATATTTTTTACATGTATGGATAGACGAAAATCAGGAGAAAGGAAAGGGGGAAAAATAGAAAAGAGGCAATCTTAGGCAAAAGTGGAGCTACTTTAGTATTCCATTCCCTTACATAGAAGATAAGAAGGAAACCAAAATAGGGTTATCCTTTCCCAATCTCTTTTCGAGAAAAAGACGAACAATAAAGGAAATACGGGTTCGAGTTCTGGGTATGGAAAAATCTTTGGTACGGAGCGCTTCCCCCCGAATGGGGGCCTAAGCGATGCGAATCCGGATGTAGTCGGACTTCAATGTGGGTATCGGACATCGGATGGGAAACCAAAAAAAAAAAATAAAAAAAAAATCCCAAGTATTCTTTTCTTTTTTCTTTTACTTCCAGATCAAATGAAACAAACGTTATTGAAATAAAAATTCTCGTCGTATATCTTGAGTTACTAGAAGGAGATTTATTGAGTTACTATACGCCTTCAAAATCATATCAAACATAAAATCATATCTTTTTTCAGATAAAAAGATTACTCACAATTTATGTTTACGTCAAGTCACAAGTTAGCGAAGAAGAAAATACATACAATTAAATTAACCTTAGTTTAATTATGACAATCTATATAAGAATATGTGGCATCAATTTATTATTTTGTCGAAAACAACAATGTAGGTAAGTTTTTATGTCTAAAATGTCAAAGAAATTTTAAGAATTCGCTTACTAGAAGTTGAGACAGTTCGCGACGTGGCCGGCAAGCATATGTCACATTCAAATACCAAGACAACGTTGAGAATTGGTAGTCCACCTAGCATCAATCAAGAATATTAATTTGATATCACAATTAAAAATAACTTATATCATTTAATAAAATAAAAAATTGATTCCATACAATATGATAATAAACTTTCTATAGTATGTCAGCCAACGTATCAAAGGAATAAATAAACAAAATAAATGATGGTCAAACTAAACTAACACAAAGTAAAGTGTTTGACCACTAGGATTATTATATTATGTGACCTCTAATACTATATATGGTTTTTCACTTGTTTAATAGTCGAACATTATTAACAAAAATTCGAATATTCGTAAGTGATGTATTAATTTAAAGGGAAAAGAATTCGGCATTAGCACTTACTAGAGCAATGCAAAGCTGCAAGAGTATATAATTAAACAAAAACTCAAGCACAATTTGGAGTTTTAGTTAATCTAATAAATTTTTACTACTTTTGGTATGGACTAAATTTAACTATTTAAGTAGTACATATATGTATTGCCACAGTTCGTTCGGCCGATTGTCCAAAATTTTGGTGGCAAATCTTGAGATAATTTATTTTAAGATTGATTTATTAACCGAATTATTGAAAGATAATTGCTGGCATGAATAACATGATGTAATAATTCATTCAAATCTGTATATTGACGATTATAAATTACGCACTCGCACTACTTTGAGATTAATTACCATTTCTTACCACATCACAATATTTGCTAATTAAGATAATTACTTATCCATTATACTGAATAGCACACTTATGTATGTCAAGCGTGCATGTGTTATTACATATATAACTAATCCCTCGATAATAATCATTTTATTTTGGCCCGAGCGGCACAATACATAGCCCGTTTGGCCAAGATGCCAAAAACTGCTTACTTTGAAAAATATTTTTTCCAGAAATGCTTTACCCAAAGTACGTTGGGAAAAAATAATTTGTGTTTGGTCAATTCATTTACTTTTTGCAATATATTTGGTAAACAAATGTGTTTGACCGATCTTTCTAAAAAGTACTTTTGAGTGTCAAATTACCAAAAAGGATAGTACCAAGATCTTATAATTATTTTAAAGAGAAAAATGAACTTAAATACTTATCGTAACAGACTTTTATTTTGATATTTTATTTAATTAAAATATAAAACTTAAAGTAAACATACATATTAAAGATTTAAATCAAAATAACATATATTGTTATACGAAATGCATATATCATCTAGTATAATAACTTGTTGCTTACATGATGATTTTGAATAATCAAAATACCATTCAATATGAATTAGAAATCTATTTCACAAATTACTATATATTAATAATCCATCATGAAATGATAAGCAAAGTCACTCACACATGATAACATTTCTCAATAATTTCATCTCAAATTCTATCACACAACGCCTCCATTTTAGTAGAAGACTTGTCTTGCATTTCTAAAGGAATATCACAAGGCCCATCTTCTTCCTCAATCTCTACAGTAACGTCTTCATTAGCATAATAATTGAACTCCTTATAGGTAGAAGAATGTCGTCAGATGAAATTTTGTATAGCAATGGTAGCTGTAACAAGATGATTCTGAGTGTAAAACTTGAAAGATGGCATTGAGCGTAAAATTATAATATATAAAAATTATTGTTTTCGTAAAAAAGAAGAAGTTAAGTATGTTTACATTCAAATTCTAAAAGAGTAACTAATTATTAACAACACATAATGCATAATTTAATTTTCTAAAATTTAAATTCAAAAAGAAACTAATTATTACCTAACCTAACTAACTTTGTCCTAAGTTTCCAAGTGACCTATTATTATCACGATCCTAATTTTCCTCTGCAGGATGTCGTGATGACACCTAGTCTCTAAGAGTAGTTAAGCCTAACACTTGCTGATTAAATAATAGATTTCTAACCAAATAACTAATAAGTATGAAACAGAAGTTTCTATAATACGCCAACAATCTCAACATAATACAATATTCCAAAACCAGTAGTACAAGTTATAAGCTTTTTTAAGAGTCACTAATAATAACAATACATCACTGTTCCAGAGTAATGGGAAACCTAGAAAATAAAATACAACAGAAGGTGACTTTGGAGCCTGCGAACGTCAATGGATATACCTTGAAGTCTCCAGCCACAAAAGCATAAGTCTCGAACCAACTCGATTAAAAATATCTGGATCTGCATAAAAATGTGCAGAAGCGTAGCATGAGTACACCACAACGGTACCCACTAAGTATCGAACCTAACCTCGGTAGATCAGCGACAAGGTTAGGTCAAGACACCTACCGGACATGTAAACATGTGCATGATATAACATAGAGCTAACAAGGAAAGGACGTCAATGTAAGACCAACAACAGAAGAATCAGGAACTTACAATCAACGGTTAAAATAATAGGAGCGCGAATAGTAACAAAAAATAATCAAGTAATAAAGTAACAACATAGTTAGGATACAGATGAAATATGAATAAACTCAAGTATGGAGAACCAATGACAACTAAATCCATCCAATCGTACCCAATGCACAAGTCAAAACAAAAAATACCCGAGGTACCACTTCTCGTAAATCTCAAATCATAAGTCACAACTTCAAAATCATACAAGCATGGCACCTCATGCCTACATTTTTTCCAAATCACTTCTGCACGGCAAAGTTCACGTGCTATCATGTACATCGTATCCGCGTAAAATTGCTAAATAGAATTTTCAAGAGATTTATTTATATATGTTAACGAATAATAACAACCTTAAATAAAGTAGGGGATCAAACTAGAAAATGAGTTTATTTTTGAATTTATTTGGGTGAGGAAAGTAATATTTTTTAAGTAAAATAAAGCATCAGTGTCACGACCCAAAAATCCATTAAGGTTGTGATGGCGTCGGACACCACCATCAGGCAAGCCAATAATAAACATTTAATTTGATTCTCATTTTAATATTTTTGGAAATCATATTTCCTTCAATTAATAACAATAGAGGGAAAAGTACATGAGTAAATAATGATATTTCTAACAAATTTCAATACAGAATAACCCATAATCATCCCAAAACCCGGTGTCACAAGTGCATGAACATCAACTAAGAATATGAAATAAAATACAGAATCCGTCCAGAATACAAGTTGGACAGGAGAAATACAAATACTCTGAAGTAGACTCTGCTAGCTGGGGGTCGAAATACGAAGTGCAGCTCAGCTAAGTCTCCGCACGCATACACGTCTCTGCTCTCACAAGGCCGCTAAACATAATGCACATGCTCAAAAATGTGCAGCAAGTGTAGTATGAGTATGTAAGCAACGTCTACCCAGTAAATATCTAGCCTAACCCCAGAGAAGTAGTGACGAGGGGTCGACATCGACACTCACTAGTGGTCCAACAACATAAGGTACAATAAAGAAATAAGTAAGTATGAGGCATAGTACATAAATAAATAAACAAGTATAATTCACATGGTACAAATCACCCTCTTCACAAGGAACTCAAGCTCTTTATTTAAAATTTCTCTCCTTACCCGGAGCATATATATAGATATAGTGAAACTCATCAAGTGGCTTACCATAATTCAAATCTGAAATCTACAGATACACTGGCTTCTTGCCAAGTTTTACGCACGATTTCATGGGAATATGATATAGGAAATGCCGAGCCGTACGACTCGATCCAACATAATAATAAAATTGTGCACTGCCGAGGGTAAAATGATCCGAACCATATGATAAATCAATTAATCTGCCGAGGCGAACGACCCGCTCCTATGACAGTGTGGTATATAAATCCTGCCAAGGCGAACGATCCGATCCCATAAGAAGTGAAATACATAATCCTGCCGAGGCGAACAGGCCGATCCCATTAGAATAAGAAGTTTTGATGGGTCCTTGACCACACTCATGAATAAACGTGTGATTTGAAATTTCTTTAATGAAAACCTTTCAATGAAATAATATGTATATATATCGGAGACATGACTTAAGAGGAGGAATAATATCCGATGGCTAATCATGAACCCGTGAAGTCTCTACAATAACAAATCTAGTATCGAATAGAATGTAAAACAAAGGAAATAACAAGCGAGAGACTAACATAGAGCTAACAAGGAAAGGGCGTCAATGTAAGACACACAACAGAAGAATCAGGAACTTACAATCAACTGTTAAAATAATAGGAGCGTGAATAGCAACAAGAAATAACCAGGTAACAAAGTAACAACATAGTTATGATATAGATGAATTATGAATGAACTCAAGTATAGGGAACCAATGACAACTCAATCCATCCAATCGTACCTAATGCAGAAGTCACAACAAGAACTACCCGAGGTACCACTCCTAATAAATCTAAGATCAGAAGTCACAACTTCAAAATCTTACAAACATGGCACCTCGTGCCTACATATTTTCCAAATCACTTCTGCACGACAAAGTTGTCACGACCCAAAATCCATTAAAGGTCGTGGTGGCGACTAACACTATTGTCAGGCAAAGCCAACAATTAAATGATTAACTTACTCATTTTAGTATTTTTGAAATCATAATTTCCTTCAATTAAATAATAAGAGATAAAATTTACAGAGCAAATGATAATATTTTTACAACTTTAATACTGAACAACCCATACGCACCCCAAAACCCGATGTCACGAGTGTATGAGCATCAACTAAGAAATACAATAAAATACTACATCTGTCTGGGATACAATTAGACAGGATTTTTAACTAACTTAGATGGAGACTCTGTCTGCTGCGGACTCGTAACGTAGAATGCAGCTCACCTAAGTCCCCGTAATAACCGCGCCTATGTTCCTACAAGGCCACTAGACATATATGCACCTGCACAAAAATGTGCAGCAAGTGTAGTATGAGTATGTAAATCAACGCGTACCCAGTAAGTATCCAGTCTAACCTCGTAGAAGTGGTGACGTGGGGTCGATTCCGACACTTAATATGGGCTAACCATAAAATAGCGATATTATAATTAAGCATGGGTTATGAAGAAATAGCTGAAAACTCAAGAACGAGAGAATAAATAAATAATTCTTCTACTAATATGAATTTCCAAATTTATTGTCGTCATTTAATAATTTATGTTTCAAGCCAATGAAGCAATATAATTTATTATTAGTTTCAAAGATTTATCATGCGCAAATCATGCTGAGGTCGTACAGCCCGATCCAACATATAATATTTAAACTGTGCACTGCCGAGAATCGAACTGCACGAACCATAGATGCATCTATCTGCTACCGAGGCGTTCGACCCGCTCCACAAAAGGGGAAAATTTATATCAAAACAACCAATTCAATATTTATTAAGGGGCAAATATTCAAAGAATTACCAATTCTCATTAACGGCCAAGTAAATGAAGTTTAACCTGTTACGATTCATTTGTCAAGTTTCAATATGATTTAAGCAAGTAAATTAACTTGTATGATATAAACATCGCAAGTATAACATAATTTGGGTCCTAGACTACCCAGACATAAGCACAATTAGTAGCTACGTACAGACTCTCGCCACCTTGTGCTACGCAGCCCCCACACCTTTCCAGCATCTCTCCAAAATTAGTCAATAAATGTGCAAATCCATAAATATATACTCTAATACTCATTATAATCCAATTTACAACAATTTCCAACTCCGCTTGAAAAGTTGGTAGTGGGGACCATATTTCGGAACCCGACAAAACTCACAAAATCTGACAACTCATTCCGATATGAATTCAACCATACCAATTTTATCATATTCCGATAACAACTTTACCTCCAAATCATAAATTTTCTTTCTTGAAAAGATTTGCAAAAATCTTGATTTCTTCCATTTAAATCTGACATAAATGATGAATATAACCATAGAATCATGAAGTATAATCACTCTCGGATGTAGAACACTTACCCCAATCCATATGGTGAAAATCGCCTCAAAAATCATTTCAATCCGAGCTCCATAGCTCCAAATATATTAAAAATGGCCGAAACCTCGAAATATAGCTTCTGCTCAGGTTACTCTTCGCGACAGCGAAGCACAACTATTCTCAGCCCAAAATTTGCCCTTCGAGATTGCGGTAAATGCTTCGCGATCGCGAAGAACAAGTGCCTAGCTCTTCTAGATAGCCTCTAGTATAATGGTCATAAGTTTTTGTACAAGACTCCAAATTGCAAATGGTTTGAATTTTTGAAAACTAGACACCAAGGGATACAACTTTCATGCTTCGGTCATCCTTAATTCCTTATAGATTATGAGATATAAGCTGCCAAAGTCAGCCCTGTGCAACACAACGGGATTTCCAAACTCTTCCCGGACAGGCTGTAGTGTATCAACCACAACTTATAGAAAACTAGACACAAAGGGCTACAACTTTCATTTTTAGATCATCTTCAAATTCTTTATAGATTGTGAGATATAAGCTTGCTTCCAAAGTCGGGTCAGTGCAGCAGAATGTCTCCTCTACGTGATCGCAAAATCTCCTCCGCGATCGTGAAGCACTGGCCAATTTCTACCATTTTACTCATCGCGATCGCGTCCAAATCCCTGCGATCGCATAGCACACTGCTGTAGCCAAAAACCAGCAGCTAAAATAGGCCTAGAAATGGTCCGAAACCACCCCAAGACTCACCCGAGCCCCTCGAGACCCCTTTCGAACATACCAAAAAATCTCAAAATATAACACGGACTTAGTCGATGCCTCAAACCACATCAAATAACGCTAAAAACATGAATCAGACCCCCAATTCAAGCCTAATGAAACTAAGAAATTCCAACTTCTACATTCGATGTCGAAACCCATCAAATCAATTCCGATTGACCTCAAATTTTACACGCAAGTCATAATTGACATTACAGACCTACTCCCACTTTCGAAATCGGAATCCGACCCCGATATCAAAAAGTCCACTCCTAGTCAAACTTCCAAAAACCTTCAACTTCCAACTTTTACCAAATGACCCCGAAACGACCTACAGATCTCCAAATCCACTTCCGAACGCGCTCCTAAGTCCAGGATCACCATGCAGAGCTATTCCCATGCTTGAAATTCCAAACGGACGTCTATAATGTAAAGATCCACTTCAACCCAAACTTATGAAATTCACTTAGCATGCCAACTTCCACTATTAGGCGCCGAAATGTCCCCGGGTCATCCAAACCCGATCCATACATACACCTAAGTCCAAAATAATCATACAAACCTATTGGAACCTTCAAATCTAGATTTCGAGATCATTTACTCAATAATCACACCTTAGCAAATTCTTCCAACTTAAAGCTTCTGAAATGAGAATTTTCTTTCTAAATCAACTCCGAACTTCCCTAAATTCAATTCCGACCACACATACAAGTCATAATACCTGAAGTGAATCTACTCGGGACCTCAAACCGCTGAACGACGTGCTAGAGCTCAAAACGACCAGTCTGGTCGTTACATTCTCTCCCACTTAAACATACGTTCGTCCTCCAACGTCCTAAGAACTGCACTAGAGTTGTCTGAAATCATTGTTTAACACCTCGTGCACCTACTAGTGCTACCACAACCCAGTTGAGCACATTAGCTCAAGCAAACCTGAAAATCCTCTCTTTTACCTGGTCAAATAAGCCTTAGATCCAAATTCCAACATTTGAAATTCTCCACCATGTCTGTTTCCAACATACGAACACCGTATCCATCACTACACGATGTACCAATACATGATTGTATACCTGTTCTGAATTCACATCATGCACCGCATAATTCACATCATGCACCGCATAATTCACCTGACCATAATAACACCCTATGACAATAATAGCCATAACTCCACGAATTCGATGCCCACAACACACCCCATGACACATATAAGTCCTATTCCAACTCTTGCAATACTGCCACGACGGAAGAGATGTGTAGAAATTCATAACCAACAGCCAAGTCAACAAATCATTGAGTCTCTCCTCATGATAAGAACCATTACCTCATGATGAACCAAATAACGATATTTTCTCTCTAATATGCCGCATATAAATTCGATCGCACTGATCCCAGGTCTAAAAATCTCGTCTCACCCAGTACAAGCTGCTCGGGCAATAAGCCACCTCAGACACTGCCAAAAGTCTCATATGATGCCACAATGTGCCAACAAGCTACAAACCCGAATGTGATACATAAGGAAAATGAACTCTGGAAAGAACTACTCAACCCACGTGACTACTTAAACAACCGAAAAGATGTTATGAATCTTCCTCAGAAATTGAGAAACAAAACACACAAGATAGGTAGGGGATTGTACTCAATGTCGCACTGTTACGGCGTGCAACCCGATCAAACCATGATACCGTTGCGGCGTGCAACCCGATCCAAACATGATACCCGCGACGACGTGCCACCAGGTCCAAACAATATACCTGTGGCGACATTCTACCCGATCCACACATACTAATCTATAAGAAAATACTTATCGAGCTAAAAGGCTCATAACTACGAAATACCGGAATATCGACCACAAGCACGCGAAGTGAATAATATAAATGCTGGGGAGACGGACAACGCCATACTTTACGAAACTCAAGCACAACCATGGTGCAATAAATAACCTGTATCTCGAGAGCTATTCTGCTCTCACAACACCACAAATTACATGGAATCTCAATACGAGTGCGGCAAATAAAACCACCTTACAAACCACCTAGCATAATATAGATTACAAGTAATAACTGACGACAAATAACATCCAGGGCCCGAAGATTCCTCCGTAAAAAACTCTATGCTGAAATGAAATGTCCGGCCTGATATAGAGCCCACATTCACATTTAGATCCACCCACGGAACTCAAGATGATTCTGACTGTACCACACAGGGCTAATAACCTTTCAAGGGTCCACACTAACTCTTTTTCTCATGACACGCAAGAACAACCGTCAATCCGGCACAAACATCCACAGTTTGTAACTGAATGAATAGAGCGCCTTCCAGGCCTAAACTCTCACATTAGCGATAGCACCATAATCTCCATACTTTATATTAAATCTTCAATCAGTCAAGTGACTATATGTCACCATTATACAATCTTCCCGTGGGATATGCTCCCTCGACCTTCCGCACCAGGTAACAAGTCTGCACATCTATGCCCTAGGTCATACTAATGCCGTAAAACAAATCAAGGATCCACAAATCAGTACACAAAGCCTCTTACACATGATGATGTTTTAGTCTTCAATACCACACAAAAAGAAAGGTTAATTTGTGTGGTACCCAATTTTCGAGTGTTGTCTCTCTAGAAGAACCTGGTTCTTCTTGGTGTTCCAACTTCTACTGTTGCGAATAATAAAAGCAGTAAAGTAAAAACACAGAGATTTTTACATGGAAAACACCTGGCTCAAAAGGTGAAAAAATCACGACCTACTCCTCAGTAGGATTTGCTCAAACTCTTCACTAAAACTCTGAGCCAAACGCTCTTACAAAATAAACTCTTTTGTAATCCTAGGACTAACTCTAATCCCTTCGTAGTAACTAGCCCCTAGCTAATTTCTACAAGCTTCAAGTTAACTCTAACTTGAACAATGTTTACCAATTACAGTTGCTTCTATGAAAGCTGAAAAGATACAATATTAAATCTCCTACTACAACCAACTAGACTCAATGACAAACAAATGGAACTGGTTTTTCTAGCTGGTCTGTAGCCTTTGTGTCGCACAATAATTCTGCTTGCAAAATATCTAGGAATTTTGCTTTCAGATCTTGATTCACTTCTGCACTTGTGCGTTCTTCATTCAAGCAAGAATACTTCAATTATTTATAAAGTCAGTTGTTGAGTTTGTCGTTCAGTTCTGGTACAACTCTACCTGGGAGAACGAGTTCGTATTAAACTCAACTTCCTTCCTTCATTATTGTCCTTGTTGAATTCAACTTCCAATTTTCAACCTTTCTGCATTAGAAGATACCCTCCTTGTTCATTGATACTTCACAATCGCATTCATCTTCTATGCATATAAGGTTCGTGTGCCAACGCGTCAGGTCAAGTGTGTATGCTCTGATGAACCTGGTTCAACTGGTTAGACATTTGCCAATCTTCAAAACTATGCAGTGACTGGGGTCAACAAATTCCCCCTTTTTGATGATGACAAACTCTGTGCTTCTCCCTGTATACAACTCAAAACACTTTGTATGTTTTTTAAGCATTTATCATAGAGAAACCATGTTCAGGTTATAAATATCACTTGAAATATAAAAGCACATTTCTTCCCCCTTTTGGCATCATCGAAAAGTTTGCAAAATGATAAACTCACCACTGTTGTTAAAAATAACTTATGGCCATTGAGGCAACTGCAGGTGCAAACATGATTAATCATCATAAGAAACCAATAAATGTAAGCTATCTAAGAAATTGAGACAAGTCAATAACAAAACAACAAAAATTCATTGATTAGGCACGAACATCAAACACCATACAACTAACAAAAACAACCATAACCATGAGCAAAACAAAATAAAAACAATATAAATAGAACAACTGGTCTAAAGAGGGGCTTTGGTAGCTCTGGACAGCCTAAGGATGGGAAGGTGTAGAGGAGGTTGTGGTCTTGGTTTGTAGAAGAGAAAGCATCTGACTAAGAACACCCTCGTTCTTTTCCTTCTCTTTTTCTAATTCAGCCCTGAGAGCATCCCACTCAGCTTCAACCTCAATCAAACGAGACTTCAAACAAAGGATCTCCATATCCTTGATCTCGCTTTCCTGCACCAGAGTTCTAACTTTGCTGTTGACAGGCTGCTTCCTAGATGAACCAGGTTCATCTGCAGGAACATTGACGGTATAGTCGCAAATCACCAAAGTATCCTTCCCAAAATAGTCCTTGGCAGTAGCCATCTCAGCCCTTTTCACAGGAACATCAAAATGAGAAAGCACATATGTTAGAATAAAGCCATATGGGATTGCATGTGCTTTTGTTCCATTCACAACTCTGTCCAAGAGTTGGATGATGAAGGCTGGCCAATTTATCTACTTTCCCCTATACAAATATTCCATCAACGTTAGATCCATATAGTTGGATATGTCCCTTCGTTCTTGACTTGGTAGCAAGAACTTGATGACAAACTCAAAAAGCAACTTGTGCTCTGGCTTCATTTCACTTTTGTAGACTGGCCTGGGTTCAATTTTTTCCCTTTCATTGTCACTGAAGAATCTGGTAATATTGATTGCTGAGGCCATCCCATCTAAACTAGGCCATCTTTGCCTAGTGTAATCCTCGTAGCCCTCAGCAGGAATATGCATAATTTCTCCCAGTTCTTTAGCATCAAAGGAGACTTGAATTCCTTTGAATGTGGTAGTGACGGTGCCGTCCTTGACCACTGCATTACCCATGAACTCCACCAGTTCAGCTCTAGCCAATCTTCCTTCAATGTGAAGAACCATGTTCTTCCACCCCTGAAC
Organism: Nicotiana paniculata; assembly: GCA_005239505.1. NCBI lineage: Eukaryota > Viridiplantae > Streptophyta > Magnoliopsida > Solanales > Solanaceae > Nicotiana > Nicotiana paniculata. The sequence continues at coordinate 15,591 of ML333594.1, forward strand.
ATCAAGTGTGTCCAGCAGGTATCTCATCCCAGGTTCCTCGAGATCCTTCACAACTTTCCCTTCATAATTGTTCTTTTGCCAAACAAGGTGATTCTATCAGTCACCTCACCAACTTCCCCCTCATCTTCTCCACTCCACTCTCTATCATCATCTTTCTCAACAACCTTCACTTTTCTTGCCTTGGACCTGGTCCTTTTAACGGTTCTTGTAGGTGTGGCAGACATTGTAGCTGACTTCTTTGAAGAAGCCTTAGCCCTTTTTGATTTTGGTGTCTCAACCACAACAGGAGCAATTTGCTCCTCATGATTGACCAGGTCCATCGTATCCTCTTCAACCACAACAGTCTCTACAGGTTCTCCTACTTTAGCCTTTCCCTTTTCAGCTCTCTTTTTCTTGCTCTCAAGCAGAGCCTTCTCAAACAATTCTTCTTCCTCTCTCACAGAACTACGTATATCACGCACCTTAGGAACAGGAACATCAGCAGCTACAGAAGCTTTTCTCTTCTTGGAAGGAACTGGGTTAGTAGCCTTCTTGGACTTCTGAGTCCTCCTTTTCTTGGGGTTATAGGACTCCCCCAGTTTCCTTAGCCTGTCAGCCAATGTCTCGTCCCCAGATGAACCAGGTTCATCTACTCCTTTCTTTAAGCTTGTTAGAATTGCCGCTGCTTCCTCGACTACACTTCCCTCTAACTCTGTGACATCTTATCCAACCTTCTCAGGAATGGGAGCACAAATAGTCAATGTAGTACCATCCTCCCCAAATCCCTTTCCCTCAAAAATTTTACCTTTTTCTAATTTTCTTTACCTACTAGGCACTTCAACATCAGCTACCGGCCCAACCAGAACAAACCCGTTCTCAGCATTAACAGACTCAGAAATTGCCTCGAGATTACCTTGTTCAGAATTTGATAAACCAGGTGCTTCATCCTCGTTGGCTGATTTAAAAGATTCACTTGATGATTCAGAATTCTTATCCTTTTCAGCCTGCAGAATTGCCTCCAAATTTTTTGCACGTGACCCAGAAGCCACTGATTTTCTGGCAAGAACCTTTACACGACGACCACGAGGGGCTGGGTTAGGGTTAGATGTGGGTTCTGGAACATGAGGGTTTTCTGGAATATGAGGGTTTTCAGGTGATTGAGAACTGTATATAGATGGAGAATTTGAATCTGATTCATAGTTCCCTCCATCATAATCACGATTTGGTGATGAAAAAGAAGAAGCAGATGGTGGTGAAGACATGATTATGAGTGATGCTAGGAAGAAAAGAAAGAGTGATCAGTTTTTTGGGTTTGAAGACTAATGATCTTGGTTCGACGGTTACTTTATCAAGAGGAGAGTAATGATGACCCTTATAAAAGATATGACTATTAATTTTACAACGGGTAGAACATTTATTCAAGTGGAAGTCTAATAGTTGTAGGAGTGTCATTGATTAGACGGTGAAGTGTTGCCTACCTCTAGGCTAATTGAGTACTGATGTGACTTCTTGGAACGGGTTCATTTAGGGATTAGTACAAAGAATTTGAAATTAACCAAATATAGATAGAATCCTGCTCATGTGTGACTGTAATTAGTTCAATAATTGTATGAAGATGAGCATGTACCTTGTCAATCAGATGAACCAGCAGAGATGAACCAGGTTCATCATGTTAAAGTCCTTAATTTGCCTCAATTTACAAAGATAGAGAAACATCATTAGCAACCAGGGAATCATATTAATACATGGCAAGAGAGTATGACAGTAAAGTCATGATGCTGAGCAATGATTAGACTGGTTGATTATCTATGTTAGTGTTTCTAGCCAATTATTTTTTCATTTCTTTTTTCAATCAAGTGATTTTAATCATCCTAATTCAAGCCTATTTCTCTCAAAATGCTCCCTACTCAGTGCTTTAGTAAAGATATCTGCAATTTGTTGATCAGTAGCACAAAATTCAATTGAGATCATTCCTTTTTCATAATTATCACTCAAGAATGGGGCCTAACATCTATGTGCTTAGTTCTCTTATGATGAACCGGGTTCTTCATCATACTAATGGCACTAGTGTTATCATAGAAAATAGGAATGCATCCCACATCTATACCAAAGTCCATGAGTTGTTGCTTGATCCATAGCAACTGAGCACAGCAGGAGGCTGCAGCCACATATTCAGCCTCAGCAGTAGACAAGGCTATTGCATTTTGTTTCTTGGTAGCCCAAGACACAAGGCATGAGCCTAGAAAGTGAGCCATACCTTAAGTACTTTTCCTGTTAACCAGGAAACCTGCATAATCAGCATCAACATATCCTACAGGGTCGAAATTACTACCTTTAGGATACCAAAGGCACAAATCAGTGGTGTTTTTCAAATATCTCAAAATTCTCTTCACTGCAATGAGGTGTAACTTCTTTGGATTTTCCTGAAACCTAGCACACAGTCCCACGCTAAACACAATATCAGGTCTGCTGGCAGTGAGATATAAAAGAGACCCAATCATNCAGCAAATTCCTTGCTCAATTTTTCAGAAATCGCCCCAAATATAATGTCATCCACGTATATTTTCACAACCAGGAGATCCTTACCCTTTTCCCTTAAGAACAAGGTACTGTCAATTTTGCCTCGTTTGTACCCATATTATAGTAGGAATTTTGATAATCGTTCGTACCATGCTCTTGGTGCTTGTTTGAGACCATACAGAGCCTTGTCGAGTTTATATACGTGGTTAGGTGACTCATTGCTTTCAAAACCTGGAGGCTGCTTGACAAATACATCT
>ML333595.1:0-25884 GCA_005239505.1 Nicotiana paniculata
CAAAACTTTATCTATAACTTTAATAAAGTAAGATTGGAATAATATTCATGTAACAAAAAAAAATCGAAAAATCCTGCAAAACCGAACCAATCCAAACCGATATAGTTGGTTTGGTGTGGTTTTGATAAAAGCTGAACCAACCCGGTCCATGTACACCTCTACTTTCAATATAGAGTATGAATTTATATGTAAAAACCTATTAAAATGTTAACAAATATTAGATTCTAACCCATGCTTTTAAAAGTATAATGTGTTCCAATACTAAAATCTTAAAACCTATACCCATTAAATTTAAATCTTGGATCCGTTTATGCCTTGAGTATTACTAACATGATAAATTCACTAAAAGCAAATTAGTATATATATTCTAGCTTTGCTAGTATAGGAAGAAAAAAAACTGTGAAACTCTGGCAGATTGACGCCATTTGAAAAGAATATAGCCGAAGTTATTAAAGGCACGTAATAAGTGTACGGACAACCAACAGGAAACAATAATTGTTCAAATTTGCGGATTTTTTGATGAATCAATTGAGGTCTCCAGCTTACATGTGATGCTGCAGAATAATAGAGAATCCTTTACAGCCTAAAATTTCAATTATTTCAATGTACGTGATACCAAAATCATCAGAAAATTAGGAAAATAATATATGAAGAATTCAGGAGCCAAATGCAGCTTATTGAGAGTTTCCATTTAAAGCTCAGGAACTGAATTTAATTCGAGGGCAACCATAATGAACAAACAAGAAAAGACCATTAAGAGTGAATACAATGAAATGGTAGATGTAGTTAGTGATTGAGAAGAGAGGCACAAAAAAAAAATTGGCTTTTATTGGTAGAATAGCAACGGAAAAAAGTATTTTTAAACACTTCTTGTACACATTGAAACAATATGGTATTTGGTGAAAAGTTTGAGAGGAAAGTACTATAATAATAATATATAGTAGTAGTTAAAGATGGGCATTTGAATTTATTTATCTATTTAACCATTTAGATTTATTAATCAAGATTTTGAATTTAAAAGCTGACTAAGTGCATGTTTCCTAAAAATGATATGTACTTTCAGATACACCTAAGCCTTCTTTCTTTTCACTATTCTGAAAAAACTCACAACGTATTCTTGTGGAAATTCAAAGTGAGAATCCCGCATATATGCTGACCAAGGTGGTATCAAGAAATAAGTTCGAATTGTATAAAGAACTTATCGGCATACACTCAAGCTAGAAGTTCGGTACTATCTCCTTCAGGTGATGGGTCTGGAGAGGGAGATTTGTGAGGTCCATCCCCATAAATGAAATGGTAGACTATGGGATTTGCAAATCTGCAGACCATAATTTAAGGCCTTTGATAGACTTCTGAGTCTTTTTTTTCTTTGAATTGACAATAACCGTTTCTGAATTGTCAACAACTAAAGGAAAATGTCAAACATAGTAGGCGTGAGAGAGTGAGGCTCCCCCGACAAAAGGAGAGCTTCGTCTCTCATCTCAATAGACCAATCTCAAAGGAAAAATATATCTGAGAGTTAGAAAGAAAGAGTGAGGTTTCACAAACAGGGTAAAAGAAAAATAGTCTGTGAGAAAAATAGAGAGTGAGTGATATTGTAGTGAGGTGGGAATATCAAAGAGAGTTATTTCTTTTGAGTGTTGTAGTGGTCTTTGGGATATTTTACTCGGACCTACAAAGTGTAGAATTTCTTGCTATAGTGATATCAGTTGCTCCTCTCGGGGCCGTGTTTCTTTTTCCCCTTATTCAAAAGGGTTTTTCACGTAAAAATCTTGGTGTCGTTGTTAGTCTTTTATTCTTGTTAATTACCGTATCTCGACGCTATATTATTATTCTACTTTTATTACCGTGAATATTATTTTTATGGTAGATTTATTCCTAACAACTGGTATCAGAGCACATGTTCTGCTCGTTCACAGAAATATTATTCACTATCGCTAGTACTATACTCGGTGAAAAACAAAATGTCTGGAGTAAAGTACAAGGTAGAAAAGTTTAATGAAGATAGCGGTTTCTCAACATGGCAAAGAAGGATGATGGATCTTCTCATCCAACAAGGTTTACACAAAGTACTAGATGATGACGCCAAAAAGTCTAATACCATGAAAGTTGAGGACTGGGCTGACTTGGATGAAACGGCTGTTAGTGCAATCACATTGCACCTATCAGATGATGTGATAAATAACATCATTGATGAAGACACCACATGTGACATTTGGACAAGGTTGGAAAGCCTATACATGTCCAAAACGCTCACAAATAAATTGTACCTGAAGAAGCAGCTATACGCCCTATACATGGGTGAAGGTAAAATTTTTTTGTCACATTAAAATGTGTTTAACAAACTAATCATACAACTCGCCAATATCAGAGTGAAAATCGAGGAAGAAGATAAAGCCATCTTGCTATTGAACTCGTTGCCATCTTCATACGATAAGTTGGCAACAACCATCCTGCACGGTAAGACTATCATTGAGTTGAAAGATGTCATATCGGCTCTTCTACTCAATGAGAAGATGAGAAAGAAGCCTAAAAATCAAGGACATACTCTCATCACAGAAGGCAGAGGCAGGAGTTATCAAAGGAGTTTGAGCAACTATGGTAGATTCGAAGCTCGTGGAAAGTCTAAGAACCGATCCAAATCAAGAGCTAGTAATTGCTACAATTGTGATCTACCAGGTCACTTCAAAAGAGATTGCCCAAATCCAAAGAAGGGCAAAGGTGAAACTAGTGGCCAAAAGAATAACGACATCACAACCGCCATGGTGCAAAACAACGCTAATGTTGTCCTCTTTATAAATGAGGAAGAGGAACACATGCACTTATCAGGTCCAGAGTCGGATACAACAACATCTTACCATGCCACACTAGTAAGAGATCTTTTCTGTAGATATGTAGCAGGTGATTTCGGCACTGTGGAAATGGGTAACACAAATTACTGAAAGATTGCAGGGATTGGTGACATTTGTATCAAGACAAATGTCAGATGCACATTGGTTCTAAAGGATGTGCGACATGTACCTGATTTGCGGATGAACCTGATCTCGGGAATTGCTTTAGACCGAGATGGATATGAGAACTATTTTGCAAATCAAAAGTGGAGACTCACCAAGGGATCGTTGGTGATCGCAAAAAGAGTTGCTCGTGGCACGTTGTACAAGACAAATGCAGGAATATGTCAAGGTGAATTGAACGCGGCACAAGATGAGATTTCTACAGATTTGTGGCACAAAAGGATGGGTCATATGAGCAAGAAGAGATTGCAGATTCTTTCCAAGAAATCACTCATTTCTTACCAAGGTACAACGGTAAAACCTTGGGACTACTGTTTATTTAGTAAGCAGCATAGAGTCTCATTTCAGACATCGTCTAAAAGAAAATGGAATATACTTGATTTGGTATATTCTGATATTTGTGGTCCAATGAAAATTGAATCGACGGGTGGTAACAAATATTTCGTTACGTTTATTGTTGGTGCTTCACAAAAATTATGGGTTTATATTTTGAATATCAAAGATCAGGGTTTCAAGTTTTCTAGAAGTTTCATGCTATGGTGGAAAGGGAGACAGGCCAAAAGCTAAAGCGTCTCCGAAGTGACAATGGAGGTGAGTACACTTCAAGGGAATTTGAAGAGTAATGTTCGAGTCATGGGATCATACATGAAAATACAGTTCCTAGAACCTCACAACACAATGGCGTAGCCGAAAGGATGAAGCGCACCATTGTGGAGAAGGTGAGAAGCATGCTCAGAATGACTAAACTACCTAAATCATTCTGGGGTGAAGCAGTTCAGACAGCGTGTTACCTGATCAATAGGAGTCCATCAGTTCCGTTGGAATTTGACATCCCGGAGAAAGTTTGGACCAACAAGGAGGTGTCCTACTCGCATCTGAAGGTGTTCTGTTGCAGAGCTTTTGCACATGTACCAAAGGAGCAGAGAACAAAGTTGGATGATAAATATGTTCCCTGCATATTCATCGGATATGGAGATGAAGAGTTTTGATACAGATTGTGGGATCCTACAAAGAAGAAGGTCATCAGAAGCAGAGATGTAGTTTTCCAAGAAAGTGAAGTTGGAACTGTTGATGCTATGGCAGAGAAGGACAAGAATGGTATAATGCCTAACCTTGTTACTATTCCTTCTACTTCTGACAATCCCACTAGTGCAGAAAGTACGACCGACGAGGTTGCCGAGCAGGGGGGAGCAACTTGAAGATGATATCGAGCAAGTGGAGTACCCCACTCGTGAAGAAGAACAACCTCAACCTCTGAGGAGATCAGAGAGGCCAAAGATAGAGTCATGCAGGTACCCTTCCATAGAGTATGTCCTCATCAGTGATTAAGGGGAGCAGAAAGTCTTAAAGAAGTGTTGTCTCATCCTGAAAAGAACCAATGGATGAAAGTCATGCAAGCTGGTAGAACTTCCAAAGGGTAAAAGACCACTCAAATGCAAATGGGTCTTTAAACTCAAGAAAGATGGAAATGGCAAGCTTGTCAGATACAAAGCTCGATTGGTGGTTAAAGGCTTCGAACAGAAGAAAGATATTGATTTTGACTAAATTTTTTCACCTGTTGTCAAGATGACTTCTATTCGAACAATTTTTAGCTTAGCAGCTAGCCTAGATCTTAAAGTGGAGCAGTTGGATGTGAAGACTGCATTTCTTCATGGAGATTTGGAAGAGGCAATTAATATGGAGCAGCCAGAAGGATTTAAAGTAGCTGGAAAGAAACACATGGTCTGCAAATTGAATAAGAGTCTCTATGGATTGAAGCAGGTACCAAGGCAGTGGTACATGAAGTTTAACTCATTCATGAAAAGTAAAACATACATAAAAACCTATCTGATCCACGTGTATACTTCAAAAGATTTTTTGAGAATAACTTTGTTATATTATTGTTGTATGTGGATGGCATGTTAATTGTAGGAAAAGACAAGGGGCTATTGTAAAGGTGAAGGGAGATCTGTCCAAGTCATTTGATATGAAGGAATTGGGCCCAGCACAACAAATTCTTGGTATGAAGATAGTTCGAGAGCGAACAAGCAAACAATTGTGGCTGTCTCAAGAGAAGTACATTGAACGTATACTGGAACGCTTCAACATGAAGAATGCTAAGCCAGTCAGCACATCTCTTGCTAGTCAACTAAAGTTGAGCAAGAAGATGTGTCCTACAACAGTGGAGGAGAAAGGAAACACGGCTAGAGTTCCTTATTCTTCAACAGTCGGAAGCTTGATATATGCAATGGTATGCACCAGACCTGATATTGCTCATGCAGTTAGTATTCTAATTCAAGAACACTAGGAAGCAGTCAAGTGGATACTCCGGTACCTGAGAGGTAATGTAGGAGATTGCCGGTGTTTTGGAGGATCTGATCAAATCTTAAAAGGCTATGTAAATGCTGATATGGCAGGTGACATTGATAACAGAAAATCCATTATTGGATATTTATTTACATTTTTCAGGGGGAGATATATCATGGCAGCCGAGGTTGCAGAAGTGTGTCGCACTCTCTACAACTGAAGCGGAGTATATTACCGCTACTGAAGCTGGCAAGGAAATGATATGGTTGAAACAGTTCCTTCAAGAGCTTGGATTGCATCAGAAGGAGTATGTCGTCTATTGTGACAGTCAAAGTGCAATAGATCTTAGCAAATCCCCATGTACCATGCAAGGACCAAACACATCGACGTGAGATATCACTAGATTCGAGAAATGGTAGAGAATGAATCTCTAAAAATCTTGAAGATTTCTACAAGTGAGAATCCCGCAGATATGCTGACCAAGGTGGTACCAAGAGACAAGTTCGAATTGTGCAAAAAACTTGTCGGCATGCACTCAAGCTAGAAGTCCGGTGTTACCTCCTTCAGGTGAATGTGTCTGGAAGGGGAGATTTGTGGGGTCCATCTCCATAAATGAAATGGTAGGCTATGGGATTTGCAAATCTGTAGACCATAATTTAAGGCCTTTGATAGAGACTTCCGAGCCTTTTTTTTCTTTGAATTGATAGCCACTGTTTCTGAATTGTCAACAATTGAAAGAAAATGTCAAACATAGTAGGCGTGACAGAGTGAGGCTCCGCCTATAAAAGGAGAGCTTCGGATCTCATCTCAACACACCAATCCCTGAGGAAAAATATATCTGAGAGTTAGAAAGAAAGAGTGAGGTTTCACAAACAGGGTATAAGAAAAATAGTCTATGAGAAAAATAGAGAGTGAGCGATATTGTAGTGGTGTAGGAATATCAAAAGAGGGTTATTTCTTTTGAGTGTTGTAGTGGTCTTTGGAGTATTTTACTCGGATCTACAAAGTGTAAAATTTCTTGCTATAGTTATATCAGTTGCTCCTCTTGGGGCCGTGGCTTTTTTCCTTATTCAAAAAGGTTTTCCACGTAAAAATGTTGGTGTTGTTGTTACTCTTTTATTCTTGTTAATTATCGTATCTCGGTGCTACGTTATTATTTCGTTTTTATTACCGTAAATATTATTTATGTAGGGAATTTATTCCCAACAATTTCAAGTCTCGATAAACTCCGTTAGGCTTTTGAAAATACTGAACCAATTCCGCCATTCACTCAACAACAAATAAATGGGCGTATACGATTAATACACAATCCAAACCATATGTTTTCTATTCCTACAGTTTTTTGCTAACGGGAACTTACTTACACACAATTAAGCTCGATGCGTGATGCTAACTTATACCGTTATCACCATCCCATAGTTAACTATTACTCACACTCACATCAATTTTATTACATCATAACAAATTAATGTACATTACTTAATCATGATAAATTTTATAATTTAATTTGCACAACCAATGCGGGTAAACTTTTACCTCCCGCACACGCGAGATGAAAGAAATTAAAATTTGAGTAGGGATTTGATTTTGGTCCGCCACTGCATTTACTGATACGATTTTTCCCTATAGGTGTTAATCGGGCCGGGCTGACCCATTAACAACCTGGTCCAGCCCGATAATGTAGTAAAATTGGCGGGCTGGGATGGGGTTGGATGGGTAACGGGTTTTAAACGCACATATTTTGAAAAACGGTGCACCGAACCCGCTACATAAGTTAAGCTCTTAACGGGTTCTTAACGGGCTGCAGCCCGTTAACTTGCTAATTTCTTTTTTTAATTTCTGATCGTTGCCAACAGCCAAATTCAATATAATTTTTTTAAAAAAGCCCGACCCGCCAGAGCCCGTTAAGCCCAAGCCCATACGGGCCCGATAGGACCCGAAAATTCCCAGCCCGCCACCAGCCTGTCAATTCCAGCCCGTCCCGTTACCAACGGGCTGACATTTTTTGTGTCCAGCCAATCCCAACCCGCCCGTTAAACACCTTTATTTTTTTCTACTCAATTTGGAACAAGATATTTCTTGAGCTCACACTTCACTTCTCTGGTGGGGGAAGATCAAGACTGGTTCTGCTGATGCTTGTCGGGTAATTTGACAAGACACCGTTATGGTAATTCTAACTTTATAATCTAAACTTAGATATTCATAAATCTCCATGCGTCCCTTTTCTTCTTTTGGTTTTGGGTCCTCTTATTTTATAATTCCACTTCGGCTGCAGCATTTTGTATATATATGCAAATTTATTTTAGGCATTAGATGAGAAAATAAATTACATTGGTTAATCCTAATGTTTAATATTTCCTTCTTTTGTGTTTATTTCTACTATTATCTAGGGCTTTAAATAATTTAATAAATTCGTGCCAAAACTGAAAATGTTAGTATGTGGTTCGATATTTTGGTATTTGATATTGTATTTGGTTTATATTTCTTTAAAAAAAAATTGTATTAGGTATATATAATATTTGGTTAAAAATAAAACATCTGAAATATTAATACGATACCGAAATATATACTAAGTCACACAATATTGAGAAACCGAATATCAAAAATACCAAACTGAAATGTCAAAATACCGTGCTGCACCGACCGACCAACAGCCCTATTACCTTCTCCCTCGCTCTCCCGATCACCCATTTTCTCCCAGGCGATGTCGAGTTGACCAGAAATGTACAGCAGAAAAACATCTGAGTTTTGTTTATTCAATGAGCATTCCATTGAGAGACTGGAGTTGGTAAACACGCAGTTCAGATGAACAAGCAGTGAAGTTAGGTTATACCTCACTCACAAGGAGAAGGCTTAGTGGTCGAAGGACAGGACTAACAACCTTAGGAACCAACGTTAAGATTCCACCAAAGACGATAATAACTAATTTCTTCCCATAGGTTTAACTCTTACGGAAGAGTTAGTAATACCTGTGTGGTAGAAAATAGCAGACAAAATCACTCGAAGACCCGATCATTTCATGGCAGCATTATTAGTGCTTCTAATAATCTGGATAGGCTGTAAACATGGAAGAATCAACGCACACCATATACTTAAGCATAGCCACCCCCGACCATAGAGTTCAGCATAATCCAGCTCTCACCATACAGTTCAGCAAAGCCAGCCCCCTTCTTTTAACTAACTAATACAGCAATCTAGGAGTGGTCGAGCCATCAGAAAGGCAAAGGGAAGACACCATCTGTTCGTCATGGTAATACATCACCACAAGGCTTTTAGTTCATACCATCTTTGCAATATCTGTTACACGAGATGATTTGGGCCAAGCAAATTGTCGTCTTTACTGTACATGCTATTCTCACAGAGTTGATATATTCTTCAGCAAGAATCAAACTATACATTTTTACCTAGAGGATGCATCGTTGCTGTTAGTTAGGCCAATAGGGCATTTACTTTTCAACGACAGAGATTTTTTACAACAAGGGAACCTATACACAACAATAATTTTCAAACTTCCCTGTAGATTATTGATTCCTTGAAACTTTTGTTAGTATGACGTTGAAAAGTTGAAATACAGCAAGCTTCCATCCTTTATCGTTGTAATCCAGTAAGGAATATTTACATTTTATTTCTGAACAGGACAAGGAGAAAAAGTTACAATGAATAGCTGCGAATAATGAAAAATGTTCCTTTGTAGAATGATGCAAATTTTCAGGAGACGGATAAATCCTAAAGCCATAATCCAAACAATATATTAATTTGCACATTTCATGACTATTAATGTAATCTAAGAGCTCTTTCCTCAGCAGTAGACAGATATACCTGGAGAAGATTTAGAGCTCGTGTGTTGACTCACGAAGCCTCATCAATTTGTCCTTCCACATAGCTGCAGGAACCAGAAAACATTTTTTGCTGATATATCAACAAATTAAGTATAGGAAAACTATAGCAGATATTTCCAATAAATAATCACATATTTAGTTTGATATACCTGCATCATTGTACCGCTCCTCATTCACTGCTAAGTTCATACTTCTCACCATACTAAGTTCTTCAGAAAGTAAATCGGGGCCATCTGATGCACTGCGTCAGACAGAATCAAGCTTAAATATTGAAAAAGTCCAAAGATATGCAAATAGGAGAGAAAAGCGACCAACCTATCTAATAATACATCATACGTGGACTTAACTCTGCTAGATCGGTCCATTCCATGAACTATTCTTTTTGCATCAGCCAAGACAATTTGCTTATTCACAAATATTGGTGCCTGCATAAACCAGAAGAAACTCAATTAAGACAGATGATGGTTTTTCAAAATTTAGTTAAGGTTATTACAGCTCACATAAGATCAATAAGAGTTATTCTTAAGCAGCTAAAACTGAAAAGAAGTTGATCATGCACATAAAACTTTACCAAATTTGTTATTGTTAACTCAAAAACTACAATTCAGATCCATGTTAATTGTTTTATTAGACGTAAAGAAGTTGAAAGCCGATAAAGCTATTCTTGGTTTCATCTCAAAAAACTAGGAAACAGAAAGGGCAAAGTGGAAACAGTCAGGAGACATAATTTTTTCTACAACCGTAAGCAATCTATATGAAGGAGTTTATTGGTAACTAAAGGAGTCATGAGACACGGCACCAGAGAGGCATGAAAACTTAACAGATAAGGCAAGAAAATTCACATGAGAGAGCAACTTTGGCATTTTATATAAGTTGGAGCAAAACAGGAGGAAAAGCTAATTTTACATTAGTCCCATACTTTATTCAACAGATATACCATGATTGACATTTTTCAATGGATGTTAGCAAACACTTAACAATATACATTATCACATTGGAATCTTAAAGTTTTCATAAGAACTATACCTTGCATCTGCTGGCAACATTAATGGCATCTGAAGGGCGAGCATCCACACTTATAATATCTTTTTCCCCTGGCTATGTATTATAAAAAATGTTAAGTTCAGATTAAATCTTCACTAGAAGTAGGAGTTTTTTGGATTTACCTAAAAAGCACTTTCAACATACCTTGTGGAAGAAAATTCGGGCAAAATAAGTGTTAATCACTCTTTCTGTAATCTTCACCATTTTAACCTGAAAATGATATATCACCAATATAAGAAAGAAAGACCAGCACTTCAAACAATAAAAAAATGCAGTGATCATTGCCCAATTTAAAAGTGATCAGCTATTAAATGAAGTGTTAGATCTTGCAAACACCTAGAAGGAACTAAGGAGGAGCCTCCTGCTAACTTGGCACGTTACAAGTTAGAGCAATCAGTAAGAACTTTACATGATAATTGGTAAATACATATTCATAACATGAACTGGTAGCTAAAAGATAAGGCAGAAACAGTTAATGGTCGCATCATGAAAGCTTTCATCTGGATACATAAAATTAACAAATATTACTAACATTTAGAATGACATGCATCCGAGAACCAAAAGTTTCTGGTGATTCAAGTTCAGGGAATGTGATAGAAAATTAGGTAAAAATGAAGACTAAAATCAAGAGAGATATCATTTATTAAAACAAAATCAGGATTGAGAAAGGAAGCATATGAGATACATAAATATGGTATTAACATACTTCATAGCCAAGTTTCAGCAATAGATTCCTCACAAGCTGGAATTGGTCCGGCCAATCCTGCAGCAGGCCCAACATCAGCATCTCAAAGAAAAGTTAAAAGAAAGAAAAGGAAAAGTAAATCAGAAAATCCACAGTCAAAATCTTAAAAACATTACCCCAGTCTCCTCCTCATGCAATGAATCTATAAGTTTTTCGACAGCATATTCTCCTGAAGTAGCAGGAAGTTAATCCATAACAGTACGACAGAACTGCTTACAGAAGGAGAAATCTAAAAATACGTACCAACAATAATTGGCAAGACATATTCGCCATCACAAGAAATCTTAAGAAAAATAGTTGGATTCTGGAAACGGCGAAGAAATCCTGTCCCTAAAGATGACGCATCAGCAATAGGATCCTTGGTGTGAAAAGAAAATGGAACCAAGTGAGCTGGTGAGTGCCATCTTGGTTCTTGAAATCCACGCATACGCATTTGGTAGTGCCTCAAAGTCTCTACGGTCGTTGCAGCATTGGTAAAATATGGTTAGACTCACGTGCAGGGAAGAAAATACTAAGTATTATTAGAAGACAGATTACAGATGAAATGTATTAAGCAATTAGTTTCTCAAAGTACACAGATTAAAATAAGTTGGTCAAGATGGATGAGTGCCGCGGAACGCTATGCAATAAAAAGAGACCTAACAAAGTGAAATATAAGTTCTACAAAGCAGTTGTTAGACCAGAAATATTATATTGAGAGTGAATGTTGAGCCCCTATGGTCCATCATATCCACCAGATGAATATTGAGATATGGATTAATATTGAAATATAGATAGTAAGATGGATGAATATTGAAATATGGATATTACAATAACTGAGCCGTCAAACAATATTGGACAAAATTAGAAATGATCACATCTAACCAAAGGTTGCAAGTAGCACACAGAGAGAGTAAAAAAGGAGTCGGAGATAGTTTGTTCTGGTCATGTCCTGGATAGACTTTCGAAAGGTGATAGAAAAGGACTTGGAATAACTAAATTCACATCTAGAGAAGTTATCTAAAATACCGAAATTCTCTCCAAACTATTGCACAACTTAGAAAAGAAACATAATGACAGCAGAGAAATCCATCCATATACACAGATACGGATGCAAGATTTATGCTCTATGGGTTCAACCATGAACCCATTGTATTTTTAATTATAGATTCAAACCTACTATTTATTATAATTTTAGTAAATCTTTACACATAAATTTATGTTCTGCGTTGAAAATACTAGGTTCAGTTGAACCCGGTGTTACAACTCTAAATCCGCCTCTGCATATACACTATACCAACTAGTCGGGATTGAACTAGTTATTTGTACAGGGTATATATGCGATTTAGAAAACACATAATATTTAGCATTAAAATGAAAAAGACCTGACTAAACCAAAATGGAAACATAGGAATCATACAGCCGACCAACTGATTCAGCATTAAAGATGTAATTAATTGATTGATCGATTTAGTTTCTCAAATTACCATCAAAGTACGGTTTCCCATCTTAAGTCATTGCTAACAAATTTAAGTGTTTATAGGTCTCTTCAATTCTGTAACAGCGGGTTTTTTTTACTAATCAGTACAAGGATCATCAAATGTTACTGGGCGAGCAACTTTTTGTTACCAATTGTCACTAACTAAAATAACGAAGGTGAGCTAAAATGCAGCTAAATTTCAGAGAATATGACTTGATTTTTTAACAATAGCTGCATTTTTTAACAAGCAATATTGTAGAGGAGAAAAATCAGATCTTTTCGATATAAGCAGTAAAATTTCAGAGAAAATTCGGATTTTTTTCTCATGTAAGCTACAAAAATTAATATGAGTATCAAACTAAAGACCGGACGCAGGGGTAGAAAGGTAATTACAAAAGGTGAAGATTGACGACCTGAGACGAGGACGACGGCTTCAATATAATCATCATCGTGTTCGTCACTCTGATTAGATTTCCGATTGAAGCTTCCACGTGACGATTTGCTGCTGATCACCGTTAATCTTGATTTTCTACAATGTTTATTTTTAGAAGAGAGATGGAATGAAATGTTTCGAATCGAGGAGTAACAGTGATAGCTGGCACTCCACTGGCTGGTTTCCGGTTGATCCGTCAAAAGTCCAGCGACCGTATGGATCCTCAACTGAGCTCCGATCATCGCGACACGATAATTTCAAAGTGGGTTTACACAGAGCGCGCGGGGGAAGAGGGGGGATTTTTTGGATAAAACAAAATTAGGTGGAAAAAAACGACGCTTTCTTGTTGGGCGAGAGAATGGAGGATGTTGATATTAGAGTGGTTTTAGAATACTGAGGAGCAGGAGTATATCTTTCACATCTAGTTTAACTTTAACCATGTCGCCATTTGTAGATATTTTTTATTTACAAAATTATGAATTTCTTGTGTAATTTTTACTAATACACAGATTTTTTTTATTTCAAAATGATTTAAAATTTAAATTCACATAAAGCTTTTTCCTTTTCATAATTTTTAAATTGCGAAATGCCATTTTTTAAGGAATCGTGCTATGAAGTTGAGTGCTCACGTTTATATCATTTCTCTTGTCAATTTGTTTGTAACGTGTTGGAAAAAGAAAGGCCGAGAAGATAAGATCCTCTTAGATCAACACTCATGCACTTCAGTATCATGATACAGCGCATATTGTAACTTATTAACGTCGGCGACACAAGAATATACCTAACAAAACCACTAAGCTTCCGCCTGTCCATAAATTTCAGTAAAAAACAGTTCAATTGTTTTTTGGAAAACATCTTTTGTTCATGGAATAGTAGATTTTTGAAATATCTTTTCAAATTTCCAAAAGCTGGTCTAGGATAGTTTTTAGGTGAAAATTTTTCTTTCACTCGTGTAACTTCAACTTTTCTTCAAATAAAATGTATGTTCAAACACAATTTCAACTTTTAAAATTTTTCAAAAGCTCTTTTTTTAAATTACAATCAAATCTATGTTCAAACGCTAGCTAAATTTCAATTGTAAATTAGTTTAAATAGACTATTTGAATTTTTAAGAGACATTTGACTCAATTTAGACACGTTTGATTTAAATATTCAATAAATTAATTCCACACATGCTGCATATTGTTCTTACTGTTTTACTTTGTGGCTAAGTCATTTCCCCCCTATAAATAGAAGGGTCTTACCCATTGTAAATCATCTCAAAATTCAATAAGAATTTCCTTTCTCTTTCTCTGTAATATTGTTCTTGTTCTTTTATTGTTTCATAATACGTTATCAGTACGAGACTCTACCGTCTCAAGAAGCTCTTTGAGAAGATTAAGGTATAACTTTTCTCCTCTTTTTAATAATGACTGACATTATGAAAAGAATGTTCGTTGTCCTTGAAATTTCGGGCAAGAACTATATGACATGGGTGTTGGATGCTGAAATCCATTAGATGCAATGGGTCTTGGAGACACCATTAAAGACAAAAATAAAGCATCTACCCAAGACTGTGCTAAGGCCTTGATTTTCTTGCGCCATCACCTTGATAAAGGGTTGAAAATTTAATATCTCACAGTAAAAGATCCACTTGTTTTGTGGAATGGATTAAAGGAAAGATATGACAACTTAAAGTTGGTCACTCTTCCACAAGCACGATATGATTGGGCTCATCTGAGGCTCCAAGACTTTAAGTTTGTTTCTGAATATAATTTTGCGATGTTCAGAATTACTTCTAAATTGAAATTCTGTGGAGATACTATTACTCACTATGATATGCTTGAAAAAGCGTTCACAACGTTTCATGCCTCCAATATGGTCTTGCAACAGCAGTACTGAGAGAAAGATTTCAAGAAGTACTCTGAGTTGATTTCTTTTCTCCTTGTGGCTGAACGAAATAACGATTTGCTCATGAGAAATCACGAAAATCGACCCACTGGGTCTACACCATTACCTGAAGTGGATGAGGTGTATTCCCATTATGCTAAGCGTGGGAAAGGCCTTGGCCCTATTAATAGTCGTGGTCGTGGCCGTGGACAAGGAAGAAATTTTCCTGATGTTAATCACCCCCAAAGAAAAATAACCACCAAAAGTGGAAAGGAAAAAATGGTTGGGCAAATATTTGTTGTGTACCAAGACATTTGGTTGAGCTTTATCAAGCATCTCTAAAGAATAAAGGCCGTGAAGCCAATTTTGTCTCTAACAATAATTTTGACATCATCCACTTAGATGTGTCAGACTTCTTTGAGCTCCCTGATGAAAAAATAGACCACTTGATCGATGATGGATCTGTGGTTAAAGAAGATTGAGTAGTTTGATTTTATTTTATTTTGCTTATTCGTATTAGTTAGTGAATAAATATCATATAATTATCGTAGTTTACATGAGTAGTAGTTTTAATTAGTATGTCAAATTAGTATAATATGTCATTGAATAAAGTTTGAGAATTGTCAAAATTCATAATCAATATCAGTTGTTTATGTTAAGAGTTGAAAACTTTGCAAACGAAAGAAAACCTTGCAAACGAAAAAGAAATTTTTTTGTATTACAAATGAAAACTTTGCAAACGTGAAAAAGCTTGCAAACGGAAAATTTTTTTTTATAAAGTTTGAGTATAAATTAGTTTGGTGGTAAATCAGTAGCAGATAGTTATTATATCACGTTTATATACTAATATGGTCAATTTGAAGACATGCATTCATACCTTCCATCAAAAGAAGGTTGGTTGAGGAAAGACAGATACGTAGTAGTAGTGTTGGGTATTTGTACTTATTATAATTATTAGTTTCTGGCACGTACGTTGTACGTGTATCCCGTGACAAATAATACAAACTTTTCAAGAACCACATAAATTTTACTGTTTAAACATATGTTTTGTATGAACATAATTTAAAGTTAAAAGAGTGCAAGCTCAAGATGATAAAAGGTACATGATATTATTATGGTAAAAATATACATAAACGTTAAAGAAAAATATTAAGAGACCATTATTATATTTGTTAATGAAGTTCTTTTGCAACATAATTTTCTAGTTAATCAAACTGTTTGTAGAGAGAAACATAATCAAGTAATCATAATTTTAAAAGAAATAGCAAAGGAAAATTTATCTTTGTTCGGCCATTTACAAAAATGCTGGATTTCAATTTTTTGGGCAGAAACCATGTAGATATGGATAAGAAAATACTAAGAAACGGTAAACTGAGCGGCTTGTGACGCTTGTCGCAAGCATAAATCATATTTTAAAGCCAAAAGCATGAATAGCTCCAAAAAGAATAAGAGAAAATTAAAGTGGAGAGAATTAATTAGGCAAGCAAATGGATAATACTCATATAAATAATATACTAAGAAAATTTCTTTAGCTGATTCTTAAAGACATACTTGTAGAATTTGCAGGTAAAAACAACACACTGTGTGTTCCAACTCTTCTAAGTACATGAAACGATACCCAAATGTCTTCATTTTCTACTCTTTCTTAATATTATCAACTACAGTGCTGCAAGTGCATTATTTTTCTAAACCATGCTTAGAGATCTAGCTTTTATCATTCCAAGCTTCATCTTCTTACTTGTGGAAATTGGTAATTTTTTCTTATTCCTATCATCGTGACCATGATCATGATCTTCCCTATTATCAATCACCAAAGATTTCTCCTCTTTTTGCTTGTTGTTTCCGCATTGAGGCAGTGTCCTTTTAGAGGCATCATTCTTCCTTGTATTCTTATGGTAGGTTTTTCAACATTAAGAGAGGACACGGTGGATCGCTTCGATTTCCACAACATACCTGAACTTCTCTTTGGAATTCTAAGTATTAGTTAACTGTTATGTATTAGAGTACCTAT
This sequence comes from Nicotiana paniculata, assembly GCA_005239505.1. Lineage (NCBI taxonomy): Eukaryota > Viridiplantae > Streptophyta > Magnoliopsida > Solanales > Solanaceae > Nicotiana > Nicotiana paniculata. The sequence continues at coordinate 16,701 of ML333595.1, forward strand.
TTCGGAATTGTAAGCATTAACTGTTTGGAATTCTAAGCATTTGTAGCGTGCTTGAGTTGGTCCTTAATAACATGTACCTATTTAATTGCATTCAAAGACGTAATTTACTGTTCTTTTTAAGTGAAATTATGTATTCACTGAACATCATTGTAGATTTTAGATCTTCTTAAAGGGTAAAAAAATTATTTAACTTTACAAGTTTTTTTTTCATCTTTCAACCTTACTCCTTGGGGTTCATACTTATAATATAGTATGATTTTTATAAGTGACTATTGATACAATTTATGGTAAATACAACAATAAATAACTTCCATATGTAAATAAATTTGTTGTAATTATTAATCACATGTGTAGTGTACGCTACTTAATTATTTGTATTATAATTAGAATTCGCTCGAAAAATTAACTTTGTTTCTTTTCTTTTATATATGAAAATACTAATATTTGTCCGTATATTTCTTCTATATGTCAAACAATGGGAAGCAAATATGGATATCTCATAAAACAAACTTGGATCAAAGTTCAATTGTAAAAATATTTGCTTAGTTGATTCATGTACGACACATACAATATTCAAAGAAAAGAAATATTTCTCTCATTTAAGTATGTGTAAGGCAGATGTTACTACAATTTCTGGTAGTACTAAATTAATTGAAGGCTCTGGAAGGGCTACTATAACTCTGCCTAAGGGAACAATACTTATCATAGAGAATGCAATGTTCTCCTCCAAGTCCAAGAGGAACTTGTTGAGTTTTAAAGATATCCGCCGAAATGGATATCATATTGAGAAAATAGATGAGAATAACCTTGAATATCTCATCATTACCAAGAATGTCTCTGGCCAGAAAAGGGTAATTGAGAAATTCTCATCTTTATCTTGTGGCCTGTATTGGACAAGAATTAGTGCAATTGAGGCACATTCTACCATAAACCAAAAGGTTACTAAGTCCAATACTTTTGTACTTTGGCATGATCGATTTGGACACCTTGGATCAATTATGATGAGACGAATTATAGAAAACTCAAATGGGCATCCATTAAAGAATTTAAATATTATTTAAATAATGAATTTTCTTGCACTTCTTTTTATCAAGGCAAGTTAATTATTAGACCATCACCAACAAAGGTTGGGATTGAGTCCCCTGCGTTTTTGGAACGTATACAAGAGGACATTTGTGGATCTATTCACCCACCTAGTGGATCGTTTAGATATTTTATGGTCTTAATAGATGCATCTTCAAGATGGTCTTATGTGTGCCTATTGTCATCTCGCAACCTGGCATTTGCAAAATTCATGGCACAAATAATCCGATTACGGGCACAATTTCCTGATAATCCAATTAAGTCTATTAGACTTGATAATGTTGCTAAGTTTTCATTCCAAGTTTTTGATGATTATTGCTTATAAATTGGGATAAAAGTGAAACATCCTGGAGCTCATGTTCACACTCAAAATGGCCTTACTGAGTCTTTAATTAAACGTCTGCAATTGATAGCAAGACCGTTACTCATGAAAACGAGACTGCCCACTTCTGTTTGGGGTCACGCCATTTTACATACAACAATGCTAGTTCGTCTCAGACCTATAAATTATCATAAATATTCCCCGTTGCAATTAGTTTTGGGTCATGAACCTAATATATCCCATTTAAGAATTTTTGGATGCGCAGTGTATGTGCCTGTAGCACAGCCATATCGCACCAAAATGGGTCCCCAAAGAAGGTTAGAAATATATGTTGGGTTTGAATCTCCCTCTATTATTCGCTACCTCGAAACATTAATGGGGGATTTGTTCACTGCTCGATTTGCAGACTGTCGATTCGATGAGACACTTTTTCCAAAATTAGGGGGAGAAATTGGTGAAACCAAACGGGAAATTTTGTGAAAAAATCTATCATTATCTCATCTTGATCCGTGTACCTCTATTTGTGAAAAAAGGTGCAAAAGATTATCCATTTGCAAAGAATAGTAAATCAAATGCCAGACGCATTTACGGATTTGAAAAGGATAACAAAATCACATATCCCTGCAGAGAATGTTCCAATCCGTATTGATGTCCCCATTGGACAATCTTCTAGTGTCATAGCTAATAAGTCAAAAGCACGCCTAAAACGTGGCAGACCATTGGGTTCTATGTATCGAAATCCTAGAAAAAGAAAAATAAATGATCAAAATGACACTACGAAAGAGTCTCACAAAGAAATCCACAATTTAATAAATTCTGAGATTCATGAAGAAACCACTGAGCCCGAGACTCAAGATAATAAGGAACTATCAATAGATCCAATCGTTATTGAGACAAATTTGAATCGAGTGGATATAGTGGTGGATTATGTCTTTGCATATAATGTTGAATCTAACATTATGAAAGATAATGAGGATATTGAACCTCAATTTGTTGGAGAATGTTGACAAAGACATGATTGGCCAAAATTGCAAGAAGCAATCCAATCAGAGTTGAATTCACTTGCGAAACGTGAAGTTCTTGGGCCTGTAGTCCAAACACCTAATGGTGTTAAGCCTGATGGCTATAAGTGGGTCTTTGTACGAAAGAGGAATGAGAACAATGAGGTACAAAGATATAAGGCACGCCTTGTTACACAAGGATTTTCACAAAGGCCTGGTATCGATTATGAAGAGACATATTCACCCGTTATGGATGCTATAACGTTCCGTTATCTCATTAGTTTTGATGTCCATGAAAAACTTGACACGCATTTAATGGATGTGGTTACCGCCTACCTTTATGTCTCACTTGATAATGAGATATACATGAAAATTTCTGAGGGATTTAAAATGCGTAACACACAATTCAAAATCCCGAAAAATATTTTCAATCAAATTGCAAAGATCTTTATATGGTCTAAAGCAATCAGGACGTATGTGGTATAATCGTATTAGTGAATACTTATTAAAGGAAGGTTATATAAATGATGCCATTTGTCCATGTGTTTTTATAAAGAAAACAACATCGGAATTTTTTGTACTTGCCGTATATGTTGATGACATAAACTGATATTTTATGCGTCAATACCACACAAGAGGGGGGGGGGGATGATTTGTGTGGTGTCCAATTTTNTAGTAGGATTTTTCCAAACTCTTCACTATGTCAATGGGCCAAACAACATTTACAAAATAAACTCTTTTGTAAACCTAAGGACTAAGTCTAATCCCTTTGTGGAAAACTAGCCTCTAGCTATTTACGACAAACTTCAAGTTAACTCTAACTTGAACAGTGTGTACCTATTACAATTGGTTCTTGATAAATTTGAAAGATACAATATGCAATCACCTACTACAAACAACTAGACTCAAAAGACAACAGATGAAACTGGTTCTTCTAGCTAGTTCAAGTAGCTTTTGTGTCGCACAAGGATTCTGCTTGCCAAATTGCTTTGGTAATTTTACTTTCAGTTCTTGTTTCACTTCTGTGTTTGTGCGTTAATTTTTCAGCAGGAATGCTTCAACATTTTATAGAATCAGTAGTTGAGACATTTTCATTCAGTTCTAATACAACTCTTCCTTGGTGGAAGAGTTTGAGTATATCTCAACTTCCTTGATCTCGATTCTGTCCTACCTGAAATCAAACTCCATCTTCTTATCAATTTGCAACCTTTTCGCTTAGGAGATAACCTCTTAGTTCTAGATAACCTCTTAGTTCACAGATAATGTTTATCTCCTGTGCATGGACGCTTCTCGTGCCAATGGGTCTGTTTGACTATGTTTCCCCTGATGGACCTGGTTCAACTGAGTTGGCATTTGTCAATCTTCAAAACCATGCGGTGACTTCATTCAACAAATTCCCCCTTTTTGATGATGACATACTCTGTGCTTAACCCTGTACATACTTCAATCCAACATGGACACTTTTTATAGATTTAAGCATTCATCATAGAGAGACCAGGTTCATTAGGTTATAAATATCACTAAAAGCATTGAAATTTTGAAAATGCACATTATCTTCCCCCTTTTGGAATCATCGAAAAGGTGCAAAATGATAAACTTAACAGAAGTATTAACAATTACTCATGTCCATTGAGGCAACTGCAAATGCAAATCATGAATTAAACATCAAAGGAAACCAATCAAATGTAGGCTATTTAAGAAACTGAGACAAAATCAATAACCAAACAACAAAATTCATTGATTAGATAGCAGATACAGCACCATACACAAAAAAGAATTAAGAACAGTCGCAACCATGAGCAAGACAGAAAAACAAAAGCAGAACAATCCCAAACTGGGTCATCGAAGGGTTTATGGAGGCACTAGACTCCTAAGGCTGGGAAGGGGCAGAGGAGGTTGTGGTCTTGGCTTGAAGAAGAGAGAGCATTTGATGAATAACACCCTCATTCTTCTCCTTTTCTTTGGCTAATTCAGCTTTGAGAGCATCCCGCTCAGCTTCAACCTCAATAAGGCGAGATTTCAAACGAAGGATCTCTGCATCCTTGATCTCACCGTCTTGCACAAGCGTCATGACCTTGCTATTTACAGGAAATTTCCTGGATGAACCAGGTTCATCCTCATGAATATTAACAGTGTAGTCACAGGTCAGCAACATATTCTTCCCAAAGTAATCCTTGGCAGTAGCCATTTCAGCATTCTTCACTGGAACCTTGAAGTGAGCAAGCACAACAATCAGGATAAACCCATAAGGTATAGCATGTGCCTTGGCTCCATTCACAACCCTGTCCAAGAGTTGGATGATGAAGGCAGGCCAATTAATCTGTTTACCCCTGTACAAAAACTCCATGAACGTGAGATCCATGTAGCTTGAAATGTGCCTTCGCTTTTGCCTAGGCAGCAAAATTTTTATCACAATCTCGAAAAATAGTTTGTGCTGAGGCCTCATCTAACTCTTAAACACTGCTTTGGGCTCCAATTCTTGCTCATTCTCACAGAAGGACCTTGTGATTTGAAGAGCTGAGGGCAAATCATCCAGATTAGGCCACCTTTGTCTCGTGTAATCATCATAACCCCCAGAAGGGATATGCATGTATTGGTAAAAACGAGTTTCACACATAAGCCAACTCTTGACAACTCAGCCAGTTATGTGGACACAGGAGAACGCGACAGCTGGATGTTGATTCTTCGAAGAGGTACAGAACAAAGAGGCACGATTCAATAAACCCTCGAGCTCATCAGCCATGGGAAACTCAACCTGATCAAAACAGGCAAGAGACACGGTCAGAATGAATCTGGACAAAGCTACAGGCAAATTCAAGAACCCACAATCGATTATTTAGCCGTACCCCAATTACCGTTATCCTTTGTAACGCCCCATTAATGTCATAATTAGTCATTAATGGGCAATCATAGCAAAATTTGTACGTTATATCAAGGAATATCCTATATAAGGGAGGGGAATACAACATGTAAAGGCATCTGATTCTCGAATACAATCTACTTTGCTTTTCTATATTTCTGCAATATTGTCTATTATTCATTTTTCTCTATTTCCTTAATTATCAGTAACCCGTGTTCATCCTAGAAATAACGTTAGTCAAAGGATCTAATTCTTTGGTTAAACAAATTGGTTCCGTTACCGGGAATCTGATAATCTTTGTTTGCTTTTCAAGTGATATCCTCTGAACTATGTCGAACTCCAACGACAACAACCAACAAAGGAATGGAACCCCAGTTCCATCGCCTTCAATAACCCCACGTGGTTCAAGAGAAAATTCCCTAGAAAGATCCAATAACAACAATGGTGATAATGATCAAACATTGGAACAATATCGAGTAAAGCAAATGATTGCAGAGTATGTGAGCCAAGCTTTGCAAGAATTTGCGAGGGGATTACCGGTAGCGTTACCTGCACCACCAATACCACCCCCCAATAATACCATCACCATGGAAAATCCTCAATCTGGGTTGGCAAACTCAGGAAGGGGAGATACTCCTAATGAATCTCTCGAAGCGAGACCAGGTATATCTAATAACTCAGAATTATAAAATTTAATGCTAACCATGCAGAAACAGATGAAGGAGCAGAACGATCGCATCGAACAAATTCCTGGAGTACCGCCTATTATCAAAGGCATTGATGTTGATAGGTATTCTCAACAACCGTGGAAGCCAAGTGCGGTACCTTTGCCTATTCCCAAGAAGTTTAAAATGCCTGACGTTCCCAAATATGATGGAACAACTGACCCACGTGATCATGTGACTGCTTTCACTACTGGAGTAAAAGGCAACGACTTAACAAAACAAGAGATTGAATCAGTCCTTGTCAAAAAATTTAGGGAAACACTTACCAAAGGAGCCCTAACCTGGTATTCTCTTCTCCCTGAAAATTCTATTGACTCTTTTGCTGAGCTTGCAGATTCATTTATAGAAGCACACTCTGGTGCACAAAAAGTTGAGAAAAGAATGGAAGACATATTCAAAATAAAACAAGGATACACGGAACTACTCCGTGAGTTTGTAGACACGTTTCAACGAGAAAGAATGCAATTACCTAGGGTGCCTCATAATTGGGCAGCCATGGCATTTGCAAGCAACCTAAATGATAAGAGCTCAGAAGCCACGAGACAACTTAAGGAAAGTCTAAGAGAATTCCCCGCTACAACATGGAACGATGTATATAACATGTATAGTACTAAACTCAGAATAGAGGAAGATATCATTGCTCGTTCAAGAGATGAAGATCATTCCAGATCCAGACTTCCTGAATCAAACAAAAGATCAGGTAAAAACAGGTACGATCCTTACCTAGGACCCTCGGGACGTGATATTCATCCCAGGTTCGAAAACACTAGGTCAGACTATAGACTACCAGGAAGAGACGTAGTCTCATCCTCATCTAGATCCAGAAAAGATCAAGATGAACGACCTAGAGGTAATACCTGGATTGGGGATCATACCTTTAATGTAAGTACTACTGAACTTGTCTCAATATTGAGGAACATGGGAGACGAGGTTAAGTGGCCCAAAGAGATGCAATAAAATCCAAATAGAAAGAACCCAGATCACTGGTGTGAATTCCATAATGATCATGGGCACAAGACTACAGATTGCAGATTTTTACAAGGAGAAGTAGAAAATTTATTGAAATAGGACTATTTAACAGAATTGTTTAGTGATAAAGGTAAACGGGTATATATGAGGAATATGCTGGATCCCCCAAAGCCTCCTTCTCCAAAACAAACCGTCAACGTGATACACGGAGGTGAAGAAGTAAACGGAGTGGTCTGCAAAACAACCACAAAGTTCACAATTACACATGGAAAACGGGTTCGTGAAAATATGTAAGAGGACGATATAACCTTCGATGATGCAGATATCGGCGGATTAATGCTTCCTCACAACGATGCTCTGGTAATATCTTTACTTATTCATGACACTAACGTAAAAAGAGTGTTGATTGATCCAGGTAGTTCAGTCAATATCATTTTGCTAAGAGTCGTGGAAGAAATGCTATTGGGGAATCAAGTAATCCCAAGGGCACGAGCCATATCAGGGTTTGATAACTCTACGGTTATAACAAAAGGAGAAATTGAGCTTAACACTTATGCTGAGGGGGTGATCAAAAGTACCAGGTTCCAAGTCATCGATACTGACATGGATTATAACGTAATCGTGGGAAGACCATGGATCCACGACATGAAAGCAATACCCTCCACCTTGCATCAGGTAATTAAATTCCCCTCTGAATGGGGGATTAAGCAAATTAAAGGCGATCAGCAAACCATAAGAAATATAAGCTCTGTGATACACTAAAACAAGAAAATAGAGGTGGAAGAATCACGAGATAAGGGAATCTCCCAAGCGGGTAACATCGCCCAAACATGCATGGAAGAAATTACTACCCAAATAGGTACGGAAGGTATTATTGTTGAAACAGGTATGACAAAATATTTACGAGAAGGTGAATCAAGTTACCACAGAAGGTACATTAGACCACACGGATGCAGATTCCAGACCGGACGTCATTCATGAACCGGAGGAAGACGAGAAAATCAAAACAACTGCGGAAGAGCTCGAAGCTGTTCCATTGTCGGAACAAAAGCCTGAACAGAAAGTGTATATAGGCACGAGACTGGGCCCCGGTCAAAGAGGTAAGTTAATTGATTATTTAAAGGCTAACGCAGACTGATTTGCATGGTCCCACTCAAATATGAAAGGCATCCCACCAGAAGTGATGACTCATAAACTAAATGAAGATCTATCCTTCGTACATGTTAAGCAGAAGAAAAGAAAGCAAGGACCATTCAAGAACCAAGTGATCGACGAAGAGGTACAGAAACTCTTGAAGATTGGTTCGATAGGAGAGGTAACATACCCTAACTGGCTAGCAAACGCCGTGGTAGTACCTAAAAAGAATGGAAAATGGAGAGTATGCGTAGATTATACCAACTTAAATAAAGCATGCCCCAAAGATTCATTCCCATTGCCACATATAGATCAAATGATTGATGCCACAACAGGTCATGAATTATTGAGCTTTTTAGATGCATATTCTGGTTATAATCAGATTAAAATGGATTCCTCAGATGAGAAAAAAACTTCCTTCATTACAAACAGGGGGACTTACTGTTATAAAGTTATGCCTTTTGACTTGAAAAATGCTGGAGCCACCTATCAAAGGTTAGTGACTAAAATGTTCCAAGAACATCTTGGAAAGACTATGTAAGTCTATATTGATGATATGTTGGTAAAATTAACACAAGCAGAAGACCATTTCCAGCATCTCTCTACTACTTTTAATATTTTATGCAGGTATAATATGAAGCTAAATCCATAAAAATGCGCTTTTGGAGTGCAATCAGGTAAATTTTTGGGTTTCCTTGTATCGAACAGAGGAATAGAGGTAAATCCCGCTCAAATTAAAGCTATAGAAGAAATACCTGATATTTTAATAAATAAAAAGGAAGTTCAACTAACAGGGATAATAGCAGCTTTGGGAATATTTATTTCTAAGTCTTCTAAAAAAAGTTTTAAATTCTTCTCAGTTCTCAAAAAGCAGAATCAGTTCGAATGGACTGAAGAATGTCAGCAAGTCCTCAAGAATATGAAGATTTATCTATCGAAACCACCGCTGCTTTCAAATCCAAAGGAAGGAGAAAGATTGTACATCTACCTGGCTGTTTCAGAAATTGCTGTAAGTGCAGTACTGGTTAGAGAAGAAAAAGGTTAGCAATCACCTATCTATTATGTAAGTAAAACTTTGCTAGATGCTGAG